>DF241519.1:0-77222 GCA_000507305.1 Breviolum minutum Mf 1.05b.01
CTGTTGTTGTTGCTGCAAAAAACCAGTGGAATATATTTCCAGCAATTTCAAAAGTGAAAGTCGATTGTAAAAAGAAACGCATGGCAAAAAATTGGCAAAGGTAAAAAAAAGCATCCAGGCGTGTTTTTTTTACAACCAAACAAAAGTGATGGAATTTCATTCCCAGAAAACATAGGTGAAGAAGATGCATCATTTTTGATGGTAGCTGTGTTGTGGATACAAGAAAATCATAAGGCTAATTTCCTCTCGAACACGAACATTTTGAACCCCCACAAAGGTGGAGGTTAGCAACCAACAAAAATCTCGGCTCATTAGGAAAAAACCCTGAAAAATTGGTCATGAAGGTTTGGTTCAGATGACTTTTCCTTTCCATTTTCCGTGGTGAAAAAAGTCTCAGGTTGGCTGTTCAGCCCTTAGTTTAGATAAGTTTTTTTTTTATTGAAGATTTAGAACATGATGGGATGCAAGCGGAAAAGTTCAAGATGGAGCTGCAAGACATGTCCTTGACTGGCATTTGTTGTGGGAAGGGGATGATGTATCATAAAAAGACATGTACCTCCCTGAAAACTAACATGGCAATGGAAAAGCACCGTTTTTAAGTAGGAAATACATCCTCAAATGGTTGGGTTTTCCATTGTCGTGTTAGTTTCCAGGGTGTATGCGAATTAATCACGATCATGTTTCATGATCACCATCATGACAGTGATCATTATATTTAATATTTGAGTAATAACCTGGATGTGATTCACAATCAGAAAGTTCCTCAAAGAGGTTTAAACTAGCCCACAGTCAGGGCGGTTTCGATGTTTTGGAGTTGTTAAAACAAACCGAATCACTCTCAAAAGGGAAAATTGGCTTAGAAATTGGCCTATCAAAAAGTTGCCTTTGAAAAATGATTGGGCAATCTATGGCATGATTATTCAATCCCTTTATTGTGTTTCTTTCTTTTGGGGCGAGATCTTTGATGTTTTTTCGCTTTACACCTCGGTAAACTGACATAGCTGGCTGGAAAATGGACCCTGAATGAAGATGTATTTCCTATTGAAGATGGGGATATTCCAGCCCGCTACTGTCGATGGTTCCAAAATCCGGCGCTCACCAGTTGAGGTTGGTAGTTTTTCCCAGCATTTACAAGGTTTTAGCACCATCCCAGGTGGTTTTCTCGCCGGATTCTGAACCATCAACAGTAGGGATCTTTATTTCATGGCTTATGAATCAATCCCGCCCTATATATCCTATAAAACCGGGTAGGATGAAACATCCCTCATATACATCTAAACAACCAAGGGTATGTTAGATTACCAGAGGGTAATCAGCCGCTCCCCAAACTTTTTCAGGACGGTGGTGTGTCGCGACTTACGGTCCAAGGCGTTGGAAAAAAAACCCGGCAAGGATGCAAGTGGACACCGGTTGATCTTGTTGTTTGACCCGGATGATTGTGTCAGAGTTTTGCAAAGTGGCACAGAGAAAATTATGATACAAAGGCTGGGACAAAATTTGACTAGATCCTAGATGCACTTGATGTTTTTTCTCCAACAAATTGAAAAAAACAGAGTTATTTTCTTGGAAAAATGGGCACCGTACCTCTCCAGGAGGATGTCAATAGCCCCTGAAAGTTCGCCGGATTTTTCGCGAAAGAACCTTATCCCCAAAGGATAGATGCAAGGCTTTTGGCAAACACATTTTGATGGTCTCTTGATGGTCTCCACAAATTGATGCCTTGCTATACACAGTCCCTGAAACTAACAGCTCGCCCCTGAAAATGGGGACCCCTGGAGTCCAGGGAGATTCCGAACTTGGAAACCACCATTTTTTAGGGGCATTGTTAGGTGAAACAACCATTTTTTATGTAAAGATTTGGAATCATCATCCAATTGATTGATTTCCAACCATAAAAAAAACTGGTTGGCCTTGGAGAAACCCAGGTTGTCCACCCTTGGGTTGTTTCCACCCCGCTGAAACCTGCCAGGCGTGTCCCCGCGACCGCCTTTGTGCCTTCTTCCACCGCCGCGCTGAGCGACGCCGACCGCCACCGGACGGTGCGGGGGGGGGTATTTTTTTGTTTTGGGGGGGTGGCTGGGGTCCTGAAGAAGGCACATGGGCATTCAAAAATCATCATCATCATCATCATCATCATCATCATCATCATCATCATCATCATCATCTGGAACAAACTCATGCATGTAGTTGATGTGTTTTTTTAATTGGGTGTCTATTCATTTTTTGCTTTGGTCGAAGCGTTGGAAAGCTAGATGGGCTCCGAGGGTGATCAAGAACCGACTGGTTGCTAAGGATGGTTGAAGGATATTCATCTAAAGATCCAAGTTCAATTCCTCAGCCGAGGTCACCCCAAGGATCACCCCACCCTTAATTCAGGCAATTTGCCCAGTTTCAATATGATGTTTTCAACACCTTGTGATTTGTTTTTGTAGCACTGGAAGGATATCATCCACCTGATCATACATCATCCAAAAAGATACTGCTGATGGTTCAGAAATCCCAAACAACCACCTGGGATGTAGAAAACCCTGTACATAATGGGAAAAACTGACAACCACAACTGGTTAGCAAGATGTCTTCCATCAACAGTAGGTAGGTTTTTTTCCCATTTTGGTCCCAGGTTTTCTAGATCACAGGTGCTGGAGGATTTGGAAACCTACTTGGAGGATCATCCCAGTTAGTAAGTGCCATTTAGGTCATTTGGAAGGGGAATAACCTCAGGAATTGGGGACTTACGATCACCATGGTTATTAACCACTTACGAGTCCTGGGATGATCCTCCAAGTATCAACTGGTGCAGGATATCTTCCATCCCAACAGTATCTCTGAAACTCGTCCTCGCTGACCGCCAGATACCGACTACACGAGGCCGCTGCCCGAAGAGGCCCGGACCTGATTCATAGGGGGGCATGGGTGTTTTTTGCGGGTGCTGGGAGGGAAAGGTTTCCAAACCCATGGTATTTTTATAGGGGAAACAAATTGGCCAACAAAAAATCCAAGTCACTTTTCAAAACAATCATGGGTTCAACATGTTTTTTTTTCCATATGGGTTCAATTGATGAAAACGGCTTAGAACTTTTGTTTTTTGTGGGGTGAACATCTTTATCAAAAATGCATCATGGGACCACATTACCAACCGGACCCCTTTTTTCTAAGTTCTAGGATGTCCCGTTGGAAGTTAGGATCAACGGTTAGGATCAATGGGTTATTTCACCCCAATATACTCATATTTCTAAGTCGATTATAACCCATTTACAAACCATTGATCCTAACTTCCAGCGGGTCATCTAAGTTGTAGGGGTCCATGGGTTCAGGAAGGGTCCTCAACGTTTGGAGATTCCTAGGATTTTCGGGAAATCACTCAAATCCACCAATGAAAAACTTGCATCAACTTTGAATCAAGGCCCCCCCCAAAAAATGGGTTTGGACCATTTCGGGTGGTCCCATTGCTGGGTGAAACTCATCTTCCCATTTTTTGATATCCACTGGAACCCATGGGTCTCCCGGGTGGTCCGGTCTTAAGGATCCTAACGATTGCTGGGCCCCCCGAGTCCGATGGAGTCGGGAAGATGGGGGCTGGGCCCCCTGAAGTTTCCACGAGTAGCACCTTAAAAAAAGACATGGTTGGAAGATGACTTTTTTTTTTCAGAAGGGTTGCCTTTTTGGGGGGTCATGTTAGTTTAAAGTGCGTGGATTTCCTACTATAGGACATCTCTAGGACGTTTCAGGTTGGAAGATGTTGAAGATGTTTTTCTTTCTCAAAAGGCCGAAACAAGGGTTGGTTGAGGACAGCGAATTTCGACAGGCAATGCCAGAAGATTGGCTTTTCAGCTTCCAGCGTCCTCCTTTCAGTGATACCGCGTGACTTGGTTGTTTCACATGGGAGTGGGTCCACGCGGTCGAAATTGGTGATTTCGGGGGGTGGAAACTTTCCTAAAAAAAGGGAGGTGTCCAAAAAAGGGACGTGACTTAGATGAGATTTGAACAATTTAGAAATCAGTGATGTTGTTTGTGTGCGAAAAAATCAAGGCAAGTTTTTCAGATAGGATTCTTTTGCTGAATATGCCATATGCCCCAACATCAATTCTGGGATTCTTTGTTGTTGCTGCTGCTCCTACTACTACTACTACTACTACTACTACTACTACTACTACTACTACTACTACTACTAGTACTACTACTAGTACTACTACTAGTACTACTAGTACTACTACTACTACTACTACTACTACTACTACTACTAGACCACCTTCCCCCTCTGGCAAACTCTTTGGTCCAAACCTTTTTGGAGCTTTGATTCGATCTTTTTTGTCGAGGCCAACTGGGCGCTTAGAAACCAAACCTCTGCCTGCAGGCAGTGTACCACCAGGTGGGTCGCGTGGGTGAGAGAAGGGTCTGACGTTATAAGTTTTCGGATTTGTTACTGTTGAAAGGTAGTGATTCGTTTCCTTGTTCGGGGATTGTGAGGATCAATTTCCAAGGACCACAAAAAACCCATGACGGATCCATTGGATGTAGGATGAAGGGTTTTTGTTGATCCTACATGGTCCTACCATAAAAAAATCCACCCAAAAATGAAGGTTTAGTTCGGCTCCCCGAGCCTAAAACATGCACAAAAAAATCCCTGGTGGCGAAGATTCGCATCCTGGGGTGAAAAGTGGGGATCAGCACTTTTCACCATCTACCGGATTCTTTTCGCATCTCTTCGCATCCCTGAAATCCCGAAGTAGTAGATAAACCTTGCCATGTTTTGCCATGAAAGTGGGAGGTGGGGTACAACTTACCTTAAGGTCAAAATAGGTGGCTTGCTGATACAAGCTTGGTAGGTTAGTAAAGGGTCAGCAAAAAAACAACAATAATATATATATATATATATAGAGATTGTGCCATGTACTCTTCAAGTACTGTAAGGTGTTTTGGTGTTGTGACCTGGTGATCCCTGACAAGAAGCGAAAGGTTTTCAAGGAGGTCAGGTTCTTTCACCAATGCCTCAACCATTATAAGGGGTTACTGTATATATTGCTAGTTGTATGTCATTGGGCCCTTGTGATTTTTCGAACTTTGGCCATTTTTTGGGCCGACCACCTTGAAAAATGTATAAGGCAAACAGTCTGCAGACCGTGGTGAATCATTGGGTTTTGATCCTACCAACTGATCTCAGCTGATGTTGTTTTCTTTGTTCCCCGGATTCTTTTGTGAAGCATCAAGAATGTCACTCATTCATAACTTCGAAGCCACACCACACGAGATCAACATGGAACCTCAAGAATGATGCTTTGGTTCAGACGATTTTCCTTTTCCAGGGGGCCTGTATTCTCAGGTGGAACCATGTTAATCTTCCAGGGCGTAACAAAGCAAGGAACTCCCCCTCAAAATTTTCACATACCCCAAATGACGCCATCTTTGAAGCTGTTTTGGATGCCATTTTGCCAAGGCTAACCGGCAAATCTATTCGTCAACAAATCATGGGGACATCATTGACCCCCCCAAAAACTACCATATACCCCTGAAAAATCACGGTTTTTATGACGACTTTCCTTTTGACATGGTACCTTTTTCAGGATGAAAATGTCCATGAAAATGGTTCAACAACCATTTTCCATGAAACAGATTTCCCGTGAAAAAGACTTAGAAAATCATCCAATTGATAGCCAACCATTTTATATATCGATGTTCCAAGTTCCCCCCCGGTGACATATGTTCGAGGCCGAGGAAAATTCACCAAACATTTCGGGTACCTAGGTACCTAAAATGGAGCTACTCAAGCTGTATGTAAGGCTTCTGAAAGGGAAAACCCATCCCCAAAATAGCCGAATATCAGGTTCAGTACCTCCAAATTAGGTACCTGAAATTCTTGGGTCCACCATAAGAACCGAGTCCGTTACATGGGAAAATCGGGCCCCTAAAGATTGACAGGTAGCGTTTGTCCCTTGCTGATGTTTCGGGTTTCAACCCTATTTTTTTAGGGCAACGTTTCAGGTGATGAAACGGCAAACCCTGGAAATTCTTGGTGAAAATTTCGCCACATCAAATCGTCAGGCTTATGTGAGCCCGAAGACGCACCACCTGGGTGCCATTCTGGGGGGGAAGTTTCAGGAAGGGCGGGAGGAAGGCATGCGATGGGGGTCTAAAGTCATGATTTTTATATAAAATAAGGGAGGGTCATAAATCCTCCAATCATAGTAGGGGTTTATACACCCTTTATTTGCATATATACTTGGATTTGTACATTTGTACAAGGTGATATTTTTTCGGATTCCACGATGGTAAATCACCATTTTTCATCGCCATTTGGGGAATGATTATATATTTTTCCAACCACCTGACAAGCAAATCTAAGTATAATAGTAGGGTCATAAAATCCAATAGCAGGGGTTTATATATACCCTTTAATATAAGGATTCCCTATGAAGTGGTGGGATGACTATCCACAATATAACTTGGCACATATTTTGATGAACATGTCTTGCAAGTCATTTTGGATTAAGATGTTCTGCAAGTGAACTGTTTTCTCACAAAATCTTGTCTCAGAAGACCTGTCTTGAAGAAAGGATCTTCATAGGACATTGACTTATCATTGAAACTGTCATGGAGTTCGCCTCGTCTGTCCGAAGCGATATTGCTTTGAAGGAGTCTCTGTTTTTTAGATCCGTGCGGGTCGCATTTTAATGTTTGCATCAGAACTTAAGTTCGAGTCATTCCAGCATAGCTGGTTAAAAAACATGAACCTTTTCTTTCGTAAGAAACAAATTTTTCTTTTCGGCACTTTTTAAATTGAAAATCTCAGCCTGCTATGTTTGACAAGAATCCACAAATTCGTGGATCATTTGGCAGGTAGAATTGATGGGAGGTAAGCATCACCTCTATTGCCTTCCCCCCAAAAAGCGATGACCCAAAATCGAAAGTGTATCGCAGTTGACGGTTTATTTAGGTTTGATACTTCACTTCCTCATGGATTCATACATTGATTTTTTGATTAAAGACATGAACACATAAAAAGTCCCATCCTTTTTTTCCGACTCTGATTCTTAAAGAACAAAAAAAACAGTTTCTGCATCAACAAGGAACCATTTTGATACGACTTACCCCCCAGAAATTTAACATAGATACCAAAAATGGCCATACTTGAAAGGAGATACATCTTCCAAACCATAATTTTTGGTATCTACGTTGGATTTCCAGAGGGTAACGCAAACTTTTTTGTTTCCTGAGACTGGTTGGTTTTCCTCAGTGAATGTGTGTGGGAAACCGCGGTAGGTTGGTGTCCTACTTGCACGACATTACTGTGCCACCATTCTTGTGCCTTTGGTTGAAAATCAAGAAATCGGATCTGGCCGGGGTTTTTAGGGGCATTTTGTTGCAAATGGTTGTTGTTTATAGATAGACTTGGGGACAAGGATTTTTTTTTGCAGTGGTGTTTTTTTTTCCCTTTAAACAAAAAGAAAGACAGAGGGATATTTTTGCTTCGTTTCAAAGAATCAGATGGATATTTTTATTTGCAACAGAAAAACTGAGTTGGGGTTTTTGGGGTTTTTGGGATACTAGCAAATCAATTTGCGTGTGATTTTTGAATCCCCTAGTTTCAGGATCCAGCAAAAAAATGCATCAAACAAAAACAAACAACTCCGACACTCCGGTAAACTAACATGAAATCCACCATGAATGAAGATATATTTCCTATTAAAAAATTGGTGGTTTTTCATTGCTATGTTTAGTTTACCAGAGGGTAACGGAAAGTTGATGTGATTTTTCTTCCAAAAATCGACCCTTCAGAGGTGGAGTTGTCGTTTTTTATTGATTAGCTGAGGTCGCCCTGAGAATTTTCAGGCAATTCAGGTGGGTGACTGCGTTCTTTTTAAAGATCATCCAATTACCTTAAGGTCAAAATAGATGGCTTGCTGATAAAAGCTTGGTAGGTTAGTAAAGGAATCCTTATAAACCAATACCCTCCTGGGAACGAACATATCCCATCAAAAATCACTTTTGAAGATGATTTTCCTTCTCCCAAGGTGGGATATGTTAGTTCCCTGGAGGGTATGTAGGGACGGTTAGCCATCTATTTTTCAATTACTGTAGATGGGCATGATTACCCTCGAAACGAAGCCAGCAAGTTGGCACCAAACCAAAATGGATGGTTTGGGGATCGTTTCCGGATTTGGGATTTATCGCCTCTTTTCAGGGGCGAAATGGCTGTTAGTTTCAGGGAGTGTAAAAGCTGTTGCAAGGATTTGCAAGGATACTTCTGACTTTTAAGCAGGATTTCATGGAACGTCAGAGAGGTTTGAATTTCAGTCACCTGTAGAAATTTCAGCAATTTTGCATCAAATCAAGACGTTTTTGTCGCCAAGTGTTTTGTGTTTGTATCACTGCTCTTCAGGTGACCACTCTTGGAATAGTTGTAGGCATGTAACGGTTGTATTCGTATTCAGTATTAGTATCTTCCAAAAAAAAAATGGCGGGCAAACCTCTCTATAGTAACCCGATAGTCCTCTATAGAAAAGCATCGTTTGCAAGTTGGAAGCAATGAAGGGTTGCAATCACTAACTTGGAGGTAGCATGACACGGAGTGTGTCCCTTATATGTTCTCCCCTTTCTCATAAATCCAGGGTGATTTCAGCCTTCGCAGCCTTCGCCGTTGTTTCATGGACCGAGGTGGTCGACGCTTCAGTTGTTGGACAAGGTTGGTTTTTGTTGTTCCTGATCACTCCGTGGATGACCCTCACATGGCAAAGGATTGATGTGACCCCAAATATTTTAATAGGAAATACATCTTCAAGAGGTCTATTTTTCTAGCCTGGCATGTTAGCTTACTCTGGGGTAAGGCTTGCTTGGAGCTTCCTTGGTAGGTGTAATGGTGATGGTTTTAGGGGAAAGCTGAAGACAGAATGTGGTGGCGACCTCAAAAAGACCGAAGGGTTTGACCCCAAGCAACCTCTCAAGTTTTATCCGTCTTTTGGTAGGGAAACAAGAATTGTACTTGTATGACTTAACTAAAAACACCACCCATATTTTGCTGGGTGAAAACCACCCTGTCCCATGGAATCATGGTGCAACAAGGACGTGTCCAACAATGGCATATGCAATGAGATGTCCCCTCAGTAGGTCCGTAGGTACCGTAGGTACAGACATTCAAACCTACTCACCTGGGATTGGTTGAATGATGAAACCCTCCCGGATTTCCCAGGCGGATTTCCGAAGCACTTCACGAATCTGAATCTTAACCCGTGATTTTTGAAAGGCTTTTATCGTTGTAACTCTAGCATGTCCTAAGATCGGTGGAGTTGTTCTCAATGATTTTGGGCCTGAAGATGTTGATTTTTATGATCAAGTCGCCCTTGCCTCACACTGAACAGGTGAACACCCCCAGGACATGCCGGTCCAATGGTTTGTCCAGTGTGGAACCGGGTGGGTGGTGGAAGATAGCTCTTTTTATTTCTGTTTTTCTTGTTGTTGTTGTTGTTGTTGTTGCTGTTGCTGTTGTTGTGGTTTTCCTTCTTCGTTCAGATGGGTTGTAAGTACACGGATTCAATCTGACAAATAGTTGGGTGGGCATTCAATTTCCAAAACACCGGCATTTCAATATTCTGTTTCACGTGGATGAACATGGAGGTTCTGTTTTTGTGTTCGCAAGAAAGCAAACACAGATTTCAAGAGGTAAAAAGATTTCACATGTGAAAAGGTGGGTTTCCTTCTCCAATGTCCACGTTATAACAGTGATTTTGGTTGGAAAGCCCAGGCTTCCTCCTGAAAATTTGTCACGGAACCATTTCCGATTTCTTAGGGTTTCCACCGAAAAAGGTCCACGAAAAATCCATCCCCCCATTCGCAACCGATGTTCGTTCTCTGGGTGCTTTTTTGGTGAAATCCGAGAACTTGGCTCTTGGGATTTGTTCCAAAGATCTTTTTTTGTGTTGGCCACTAATGTGAAGGTAAAAAGAATGCTATATAGATTTTTTCGAAAGAAAAGGTAGGGAATGAAAGGGAATCTAAATGGAAATCTATCTTATAGATTTAACTTGAATGAATCACTGATAGTGTCTTTTTAAAGCGTAAATTCAAACTCGTGAAGGTTGCAATTTTGAATTCTTCCATGGCCTGTTCGCATTGAAACGAAAATGAATGTTTACTTAGTAGAAGGATTGGACTTCCACCTAAATAAGCTTAAGGATCCCATAAGGTGTTTCATATCACCAGGGAGCCAGTTCTGGGAGTATGGGACTAGACACTCAAGCACTAGCAGCCAAAACACAAAGGTTTTGGCAGGAAAGAAAACGACGAGATATAAAACTTTTACTGCATTTAAAGGTCCAAATTCACTCAGAAAATTCGTACTTGGAAAGCAATACCAACATGCGGACCGAGAATTTGGTGTCCGGAATTTTGCGCTAAGTACCAACATTCTTGGGACCTGACCTTTTTTTTGCTTTCGGCTCAGAATCCTTTGGATCATTTTCGCCCAGAATTGTTGCAAAGGGCTTTTCGCCTTGTCGAAATTGAGGCACACTTTTTTCACCTTTCCATCTGTCACATGTCAAGAGCTGCTGAAAACAAGTCAACACTTATATAGAGTTACCCAGAATGTTCCGAAATGAAAGGACGTTTAGTATAGTTTTGTTGTTGATGGTTCCACTTCAAATGTTTAAGTTGGATTTCGTGCCTGTCAATCTAAAGGCCTCCTCCATACTCCCACCTTTCTGGGAAAACAGCTTTTGGGGAACTTTTACCACGCCTGAGATCCAATCCTTTCAAAAAGATTCCAAGAGGCAAGGGGTCACAACGGCGGGAGATTAATTACTCATCATCATCATCATCATCATCATCATCATCATCATCATCATCTCCATTTTGGCAGTTTAAAACTGAACTTCACCGGCATTTTTTAAAGATCAAACAAAAAAACCAACAGCCCTACAAACCTGAAAGAAGAGGTGCACAGGACCCTATGCCCCTAAACCTTTCACGGTTCTCCCCGTTGTTTTGCGCGGTGGTTGGGTCGTATTCCCCACCTGTGGGAGTGCATCCATTCGCCGCAAAAAACCCCGGATGAGATGATGGTGGACAGGCGAAGTTGTTTCAAGGGCATACTTGGTGGTAAGCCCAAAAAACCAGTTATAAATGGAGTTACCCTCCAAGGAATTAAGATATCCCACCTTGGGAAAAGGAAAATCATCTTCAAAAGTGATTTTTGATGGGATATGTTAGTTCCCTGAAGGATATATCTTATAACCCTGATAAATGGCCGAAAATAAATGGGTAACTGGGGTGATTTCACCCTACTCATTGGGGAATTAGCAGCAAACATAGCTGAATTAGCTTGGATTTTGTTTACATAGTTGGTGAGTTTTTTACGGATTCCATCATAGTAAATCACACATATTTTACCACCATTTTGGGAGATTTTTTTAAGAAAAAAACTTTTTCCAAGGATCTTATTCAAGTAAAAACAACATCGCCTCATAAATGGCTTTCACTGGGATGAAATCTTACCCCGAAATAAGTGGGGAGTTATTGGTAGCCCTATAACTGGTGATTTTGGCCCCGCCTTGTTGGATGGATGTTGGATGGATGACTTTTTTTAAAGCTAAGAAATGCCAGGATTGGTACCATGTGTTCATGAAATGGGTAAAAAACAAACATGAAAGGGTGCAAAAATAACTGGTGTTCATTACATTTAGCAAGAGATACTGCAGGTATTTTAAGATGGGAATCAGAGGGCTTTGAGTTAAATAGGTCGAGGTCCAGAAAAAAATCCATCCACCCCGAAAACTGAGTTGATGTAAGTCCAGAAATGTTTCTTCTCCATGGTTGAAAGAACATGACGTTTCTTTTTTATCCAAATCAGCATGAATTTTCCCAAAAGATTCCATGCTGATTTTCCAGGGGTGCGTTAGTAGAGGTCTTGTGCATAGTGAATGGCGCGAAACTATTTTATGATTCACTCAAGGTACACTTCTTGGTGTTTTGGGATGAATTTCCCACTCTCCAATGATGGCTGAAAAGAAAGGATTTTGTTTTTTTTTTTGTGAAACTTTTTCCGTTTTTTTTTCTGCAGTCCCCAGTGCCTTAATCATAAGGGAAAATGGTGGGGGGCCCCTTAAAACGGGGGCCCCTTCTCCAACAGGAGGTTCAACAGTTACGAGCTGGGCCCCTATGATTGTTATAACAGGAGTTATGATTCACCGCTATAAATGGCTAAAAAGAAATGGGTAACTGGGGTGAAATTTCACCCCAAGATAAGTGGAGTCAGGGGACCCCTACTTGTAACTTGGAACTACCACCCACCCAGGATTCCAGTCACCTTTTTTCCAGATTTCGCACTTGATCCACCCGTTTTGGGTGATCTGCCACCAGTCAACTTACGTGTACTCGCAACAGGGAACCCAGGATTCAAGTCACCACCAGGATGGCATGAACCATTTTTAGGGATCGGGAATTCCCTATAAAATTCAACCTTCATTTGTGACTGGAATCCTGGGGGGTAGACCGAACTAACTGGTAGGGGCCTCACCTTCTAGGGCCTTGTAGGGGTCCCCCACAATTACCATGGCTTCCCCGGTTGGGTTCTTGGAGGCCGACAGATCGGCCCATGAGCAAATCACTGTTGCAAGTGCCTGGTCAGGTTGGAACAAACAAATTTTGTTCTGCAGAGGGCGGTGGATGGGTGGGTCTTTATGATTTTTATGTGTTTTTTGAATTCGCCTCAGTAGTTTTCTTAAGAAAAGATCTTTCATGGCGTTTATGGCAGCCGGCATTTTTTGAAGATACTGTAAGTGTTTTTTTTCCAACAGAAGGGGAATGAATGTGTTTGATTTAAGCCCAAAATAGGGGTTTCCTATCAAGATTCTTAATTACCTTATTGTCAAAATACATGGCTAACGGCCCTGCACATAGGTCCAGGGTGAAAAAGGGTGAAGCAACCGGGAACCATATGGGAAAAGGTTCGGGGTGGGTAACCCAAGAAACCCTGGACCTATGTGCAGCGAAGATGAAGGAATTTACTTGCCAATTTGGCTGGTACTTTTGGGTGTTGATTTGCTCTTGGCATTTGTGATTCCGTGGATTCCGTCGGTTTGGTGGTGATTTTTTTGGATGATTTTGAAGATGCCGATTTTTATTGTTTGGGTTTTTTATGAGGATTTCTAATGTATTGCTTCCGAATCATGAAAGTTAGATGCCCATAGTTTTCGCAGGATTGGTTCATGCTTCATCTCATTTCCGGATGGGTAGCATGTTAGCATGTTGCTGAGATGATTCATTTTTTATTCTTCCCAAGCCATGGGGGAAAGATTTCTTTTTGAATTCTTCCCTCCCAGACCCAGCGGAGCTCGGTGCAACTCCCTGCTCCACTGCCGCGGATGCGGCAGGATGAGGACGTCACGCGGAGCGTCGATAGCACCTGCTCAGAGGAGCGGCGGGAGCGCTTGCCGTCACATTTGCTGCTTGGTATGACGGTATGAGTGTGTTAAAGGGATCTTTTTTTTTTCCAAATCTTGGGGGAAGGGTGTTTTTTTGGTGCGGTTGGGCGGTTAGTGCTGTCTCAGCATAATGAGCTTGTTCCGGGACAGGTGGGGTGTGGTGGTTCAGAGCCTACCAGAATACGCTGTAAATTTGATTATATCATGGTATGAGTAGAATCAGCCTCTTTGAAAGGGGTTTGTTCAGAGATTCCAATCATTAAAGATTCAAATCATTAATAGATGTGCCAGTGGTATACTTGGAGAATCCTATCATCACCAACCGGGGATCCATCCAAGTACGAGATATCGTAGCTAGTCAACTTACCCCCTCTTATCTACCCCCCTTGCTTCAAGGGCTTACTGACCATTGGTTTCCCTTAATAAGGCCGGCTATTAAACCCTTATTCCTCAGGGGGGTGCCTTAAGGGGGGTGGGGTTAGGTTGACTAGCCACAACAGACAGGACAAACTGACCATCCATTAACAGAAACACGGAGCTGGTCCCACCTTGTTTCATAATGTCAAGGCTCAAGCACATTCAACCAAAAAGTAACCCCTGACCCCCTAAAAAAAACAATCTGGGTGTGAGCAAACTTCAGCATTTTTGTGGAAAAAGGTCAAGCTTTATTTTGTCCCACCAATATTTTGCTGGGGATTCTTGAAAATCCACCAAAACATATTTTTTTTCTCAAAAAAGATTCTACCCCCCGAAAACTAACATGGCTGGCAATGGAAAAACCCACCATGAATTTCGTCGATGTATTTCCTTTTTTTTAAAAATTTTAGGTGATTTTCCAGCCAGTCATGTTACATCTTTAAAAAATCAGGTGATTTTCCAGTCATGTTAGGTTTCCTCAGGGGTTTTTCACAAAAAAAAATCCACGTGACGTCCACCAACTGGACTTAATTTGCAAAACAACCAACAACTAGCTGGTGGCAACTCAAACATTTTTTTAATTTTCACCCCGGATCCTTGGGGAAGATGAACCCATTTTGACGAGCATATTTTTCAAATGGGTTGGTTCAAAACCACCAACTAGAAAAATCTCCTTCGAGGTCCTCGATGGATTCACCATCTTTTCCCCGACGCAGCTTGAGAACTAGTTCCCATGCATCCTCGCACTTGTCCGGGCTGCCCGAGCTGGTGAGCTTGGAGTTGTGGACTCCCAGGTATCGTACACCCCGGAAGAATAACATGGAACCTAAAAATCATCCAATTGAAAAGGAAAATCATCTTCCAAACCATCATTTTCAGGTTCCATGTTAATCTCTCAGGGTGTAAGTAGTTAAGTAGGTATATGGGATCACTCCCCATTAAGAAAGCCATAATTTCGGCCATGAAAGGAAGGGAAAACAACCCAACCCTTGGACTTATATACTAACCAAGGTTATGAGCTACTTACGAGTCCTGGGATGATCCTCCAAGTAGTTTTACCAGAGGGGATATGGGACCTCGTTAGGCCTGGTGTTTGGATATCTGTACTGTACAAGATGGGATAAGATGGACCAACACTCTGGTAGATTAAGAATGGAAACTGGACCCTGAACGAAGATGATTTTTTTAAACCTTACCTCTGTCGGGGGGGCTAGTTTTTTATCGCCTAAAAGCAAAAATCGAGCGAGTTCAAGCAGTTTTGTTTTTCTCTTTTTCTCAACCAAAATTCATCCTACACCCCGGAAATTTAAGAGTTTGCCCTTGAAAATAGGCCAAAAACCCAAAAGGAAAGGATAGTTCTTCCAACCATTGATCTTCGGGCGCGAACTGTTGAATTTCTAGGGGGGTTAAAGGCAAATCCCTCAAAATTACCGTACATCTTGGCTTGGCATTCTTTGATCCTCCCAATATGGGTTATGTAACCATCCCAACATACCCTCTGGTAAACTAACATAGCAATGGCAAAAGTGTATCTCTCAGGTTATATATATACATGTTATGTTTACAGTTTACCCAGTTACGGTCTATTTTACAAGTCAATGTAAGGCTTTCATTTATTTTCAGGTCCCCTTTTACGAACCGGTCTCTAACTCTGACCGTTTTGGTAAGTGATCTAAGGAGTGAAGACAGCTTCACAAGAGATCCTGAGGTGGGGTTCTGTGGTGACGATTTTTTCAAGTTACCCCCTGGTAAACTAACAAATCGCTATGGGAAATCACCCGTTTTTCCTTGTAAATACCATCAACATGGTTGATTTTCCATGGCTATGTTGGTTTACTGGAGGGTAAAATTTCAATCAAATCAATCACTAGTAGGATCAACAAAAAATACCCGTTCCCCCCTTTTGCAAAATTAAACCTGTCCCCCTCCCTGGTGAAAAGGGACCATTTCGAAAGGAAAAAAAAGCGTCTTCTAATGATTTTTTTCAAGGGGTTTTCAGGGGAGTAATGGGTCCCTAAAGCTCAGGTTTATGTTGTCAATTACCACAAGAGTTACCCCTTGAGGGAACGATCACTAATATCCCACCTATGCCAAGAGGAAAATCATTGAACAAAAAGTGCCGCGTTATATAGGGGCCGGGTTTTTTTGGGGCATATCAGAGAATATTTAGGGAACAAAGTGCTAGGGGTACTCTCCCAAGAATCTATCCACATTTTCCCTATGACCTTTATGGTGAACTTCGTGCTAGAAAAAAAAAAACATCTCAACATATGGGTCCAAGATCTGTGAAGCTTGGTCGTTCATGATGCACATGAACAAAAATCCGCCCCTGGTTGGGGGAGGGTTATATAGGGGATGACATATGCTACCCAGTTATAATCCGGGATTATTTCATAAACCATTATATATAAGGATCACTATTTTTCACAACCAGTGTAAGGGAAAGTATATAAGATGTTTTTTTGTGGCTCAAATGACAATTTGTTGCTTTTTTAGGAACAGCCCACCCGAAGATTCCAAACATGGCTAGCTGGAAGATTCCCAAACATGAATGAGTCGATGGTTGTTCCCTAACAAAATGAGGTGATTTTCCAGATAGTCATGTGATCGTTTTCGGGGGTGTACCCCCTCAAAAAAGGTTTGCATGGAACTTGATGCTTTTCAATTCATTAAAACCCACATGCGAAACCATCTTCAACTTCGAACAATCAATCCTTTCTGCTCTGTTTTTACAGGGGAGCACACGGGGGAACTAAAAAACAGGTTGAATCTTTCTTTACGGAAACCGACCCCCCCCCAAAAAAAAAAGTCTCAACATGTCAAAAGCATTGCGCTTTGGCAGTGCCACTTTTAGGAATGCCGAAATGTATTTCTGCTACCCTCCCGAAGTTTAATAGTTTGCCCCTGAAAAATGATGGTTGGAAGACGATCCTTTCCTACTGGGAAGGTAATTTTTCAAGGGCTACGTTAAACTTCGGGAGGGTAGTTAAAGTATTAACATATATTATATCTGGCTGGTGCTTATTGTGATGAGCCACTAAATGCTGCAATTGGTTGGGGGTGATTCGCTCCAGATGTGGGTGCAGATCACCAAGTGATTCAGAGACCAATCTGAAAAAATCTTGATGGAGAAAATTCCACCCCTGGGAACATACCAAAACGACCCGAAAAAACCCACTGGTTTATTTTCAGGAAATCCAGAGTCATATTTGTAGTTTGGGGGGACCTGGGATATGTTCCAAAACTTTTTACGCTTTTTCAGTGGAAAACAACCCTAAATGAAAGGAAACAAATATTGCAGATACACCCATTTTCCCACGGAATCCCTTCAAAGTGCCTGGCCTCCAGATCATGTTAACCCCGCCAGGATCGTCCCTTACAACGGCAAACGGTGCATGCTGTTGAAGTGTCCTGGGTACCCAGGGGGTGTTTGTGAATGGATATCCATAGATGTATATGAGTGTTTCCGAAAATAGTTGTACCCCCAAATCATCCACTTTAATAGGGTTTTCCATTATAAACCATCCATTTTGGAGTACCCCTATTTTTTTGGAAACACCCATATATATATATATATATACATAAATACACTGCAGGTTCGTCTACCCTTGGAAGTGGATGGGGAGGTCATATTTATCAGAATGAGTAGTTAAATTAAACCAAACCTTGCACCCCGTTGGGCTGCCAAAGAGGTGTCACATTGGTGTCACGTTCAGCAGCATGTTCACTATTGTTGTTTCTTCTTTGATTCATACAACCTATACACCGTAGTGAAAGTAGATGGCACAACTCCGAAAAGGTGGCTTAGTAAGGAGCTATGATAAACCAATACATGGGAGTTGCGCCATCTACTTTCCAGGTGGTATACATGATCTTTCCAAAGTAGGTCATATACTGGATCAGAAACAGCGCATGTAGGAATTGCTAAGGATCAGGACGATGAGACTCATAAAAACATCAGCAGTTTAGCTGATGACATTCTTGCCGACTTCAGGTTGATTCCAAGCCGTTTCTTTGTGCTGCTGCTGATATTTTGCTGATATGTCAGCTAGGAATCATGGGAAAACTGGTTTTGCATGTTTGTTGCGAACATTTNCATTTTTGGCTCAGAGCTTTTAACAATCGCAATCAGCAATCATCCTTCTTCAGCGAGTTGGCCAAGCATGTCGGTCAGCGCAGACGAGGTGGCCAAGCACAACACAGACAAGGACTGCTGGGTCATTGTGGGTGATCAGGTTCTCGACGTTACCAGCTTTCTCAGTGACCTGGCGCTTTTACCACAAGTCGTGGTGCATTTAGAGCGACTGCTGCGACACTATAGCATGTATAGAAGATTTTCTGTATGAAGATTCTGCTTATGGTTCATGGTTCCATGGTTCATGAATGCTTCCCATGGAATATTTGTGCATTCTTGTGCCTTTCAGTCCCGTAGTCGCCCCTTCTCAATCCGTCTCATCGCTCTTTCAAATGCTGATATTAATGATGTGTTCGTAATGTAAATGTATCTTAAGGTATCTGAATGATTCTGAATTATTTTTTGTTTTTTTTTACTATGAATTGTTTCGTTTTCACATTGGAATTTCTGTCTGGTTTCAGGTGAGCACCCTGGTGGAAAGAAGTCGATCATGATGTTCGCAGGCCTGGAAGATTTCTCTGCTTGAAAACCTGCATTTGTCCATTTGAGATTCCATTCATCTCATGTGTCGTCTCTTGAATTTATGAATTCGTTTGAGCTCTGCCCCAAGTTGTGAACATGGTGCTTTTTTCCAAGGGGTATACCGGGTATACATGTGCCAAATGCAGAGTGGAAGCCTCCTTGAGCCTCCCTGATGCTTTGCAGGTAAGGATGCAACTGAGGAGTTCGACATGCTGCATGACCGCAAGGTCATCAAGAAGTATGGCATTGATGAGGGCACTGTGGTGCTGAAGGGTACTCTCAAGAAGTGAATGTGGCAGATGTTATCGCCTGCCATCTTAGTCCAGGATGTCCTGTGATTTTTACATCGGAAGGAACAAAAACTGCGCGCTTTGTGTGAGCTGAACTTCGCATTTTGGGGTGGGAGATGGCATGGTTGACCAAGATAATCTTTAGGATCTTTAGGATCTCTATTGCCATGAAGTTTACGGTACTTGTTCACCAGACGTCGTCTGGAAGGAATCCAGATTTTGGCGAAATTTTCAACCCCCGTCTGGAAAGCTATCCCAAATGCAAGGATGAAGAGCAGTGCCTAGTGTTGATGGCGGTCCATTCCTGGGATTTATGTTTACAACTTGTAATTACAACTTACAACCCTGAAAACCAAAACATAATGGAACGTTGCCATGGAACCCCAAAATGGAGGGTTGGTTCAGATGATTTTCCTTTTCAATTGGCTGGTTCTTAGGTTCAAAATATTGCCGCAATTTTACGGGCTAAAGATCCGACCTTTTTTGTGACTTGAAATTTTTGTTGTTTCTTCTTTGATTTGTACAATTTATACATGATCTTTCCAAAGTAAGTCATATACTGGATCAGAAGCAGAGCATGTAGGAATGGCTAAGGATCAGGACGATGAGACTCATAAAAACATCAGCAGTTTAGCTGATGACATTCTTGCCGACTTCAGGTTGATTCCAAGCCGTTTCTTTGCGTTGCTGCTGATATTTTGCTGATATGTCAGCTAGGAATCACGGAACAACGGGTTTTGCATGTTTTTTTGCAAACATTTTTGGCTCAGAGCTTTTAACAATCGCAATCAGCAATCATCCTTCTTCAGCGAGTTGGCCAAGCATGTCGGTCAGCGCAGACGAGGTGGCCAAGCACAACACAGACAAGGACTGCTGGGTCATTGTGGGTGATCAGGTTCTCGACGTTACCAACTTTCTCAGTGACCTGGCGCTTTTACCACAAGTCGTGGTGCATTTAGAGCGACTGCTGCGACACTATAGCATGTATAGAAGATTTTCTGTATGAAGATTCTGCTTATGGTTCATGGTTCCATGGTTCATGAATGCTTCCCATGGAATATTTGTGCATTCTTGTGCCTTTCAGTCCCGTAGTCGCCCCTTCTCAATCCGTCTCATCGCTCTTTCAAATGCTGATATTAATGATGTGTTCGTAATGTAAATGTATCTTAAGGTATCTGAATGATTCTGAATTATTTTTTTGTTTTTTTTTACTATGAATTGTTTCGTTTTCACATTGGAATTTCTGTCTGGTTTCAGGTGAGCACCCTGGTGGAAAGAAGTCGATCATGATGTTCGCAGGCCTGGAAGATTTCTCTGCTTGAAAACCTGCATTTGTCCATTTGAGATTCCATTCATCTCATGTGTCGTCTCTTGAATTTATGAATTCGTTTGAGCTCTGCCCCAAGTTGTGAACATGGTGCTTTTTTCCAAGGGTATACCGGGTATACATGTGCCAAATGCAGAGTGGAAGCCTCCTTGAGCCTCCCTGATGCTTTGCAGGTAAGGATGCAACTGAGGAGTTCGACATGCTGCATGACCGCAAGGTCATCAAGAAGTATGGCATTGATGAGGGCACTGTGGTGCTGAAGGGTACTCTCAAGAAGTGAATGTGGCAGATGTTATCGCCTGCCATCTTAGTCCAGGATGTCCTGTGATTTTTACATCGGAAGGAACAAAAACTGCGCGCTTTGTGTCAGCTGAACGTTCGCATTTTGTTGTGGGAGATGACATGGTTGACCAAGATAATCTTTAGGATCTTTAGGATCTCTATTGCCATGGAGTTATATAGTCGTGGTGGCACCGTCATATTTGTGAACATCAGGAATCCAAATTTTTGTGGTGGCTCAATCATCAGCTATTTGTTTCCCTGCAAAACTCACATGGACCCCCCCAAAATGATGGGCTGTTGAGTCAATGATGCATCCCTTTTCTTTATGCTTGGAGGATCATCCCACTTAGTAAGTATTTAGTTTCGGCTGTTTCATCATCATCATCATCATCATCATCATCATCATCATCATCATCATCATCATCATCATCATCCACAAAACTCGCCCCCAGCACCTTGATTTATGACGAATTTTCCATGGTTGCCAACAAACTGGGACTAAGGACTTCCTTAGAGATGGCGAATCGGGGTGTGGCAAGTAGAGGCACGCTTTATTTTTGACCGAGACTTTTTTTGGATGAAAGATGGGGAGATGTTAGAAAACAGTGAACAAAACAGCGGTACCCCGATCTGCATGGCATCTGCATGTTGAAGAAAAACAAGACACCTTCCGAAACTTCAGAAAGCATCAACATGATTAACATGATGCCTCCTTTTGATAGTGTGTTTTTGAGATTTTCAGCGAATCATAACCAAGCAAATGATTCCCAAAGCTGGAAATTGGTTGGTTTTCCTTTGAACAATAGAAAACCAATGCATCATACCCTCCCTGAAGCTAACATACTAGTAGCCCCTGAACATAGGCCGAAACCCAAAGGAAAAAATCGTCTTCCACCAATCGATTGACGGGGGATATGTTAGTTTCAGGGAGTGTACATCTACGATTCATGGGTTTTCCGTTGATTCCACTCGTTCGACTCGAAGATTTTTGGTGTCAGATCTTGGAAATGAGTTTTATGCACCCAAAACACGTGAGCAACATGGGGTTGGCTGCAAACGTCAAAAATGACCAACAAGGCAAATTTTGTAAAAAGAAAGGTTTGTTCAGTTGATTCAACATCAGGCGCACCCCAGATATCACCTATATAGCTGTATCAGTGATTTATCTTATGCGATGAGTGGTTGAAGCATCCAATGATATTGTGTCACTCAATCGTGTAGGGACAAACAAGACTAAAACTAGGTGAGCAGTGAAAAAAAACCTGGTTGGTTGGGTTATATAGGGGATTATACTACCCAATTATATAGGGATTATAGTAAACCATTATAAGAATCCCTATTAACCAACCAGTATAATGGAAAGTAATAAGTTTTTTTTTTTTTGTGGCTCAGGTGGTAGTTTCATATGTCTTTTTATTTTCACCCCTACCGTAGGCGAGATATCCACTTTGACTCATCTTCTTGGATGCCATGGACTCACACTTGATAACACACAAAAAGTCAGGATTTTTTTCACACCAAAAAAAGCAAACAATTTCCCAAGTTTTGTAGGTTTTGTTTGGGCTCTCACCCCAGAAAAAGTATCTTTCTTATACAGGAGAGTATCATCTTTTTTGCTACCTAGAACAAGAAAATGTATCATAAACAATCCAACAGAGGAAGCAATCAATTACCCTTTTTTTTGGGGGGGCGGACCTCAACCTGACACCGAAAAGAACTAGGTGGCTGGTTTCAAACAGTTTTTCAAACTTTCATCCCCTAAAAAACTAACATGGCAATGGAAAATCACCATTTTAAAAAGCAGTTATATATATATATATATTTATATATTCATTCATGGTTTCAAAATTTCCAGCAAACATAGTCAAAAGTGAGTTTTCCCGGGCCATTCATTTGCGGCCACGATTTAATGATGGCACGATCTGCTTAAAACGTCGGTTTTTTTTTCCGAGTTTGCCCAGGTACTGCATCCATCTCCAACGCAGACCTGGTTAGGCCAAAGAGGTGGGTGGTAAAATGGCAGGGGGTGGAAAACCTGGGGGGTCACCACACGAATTTCATCATGGCCAGTTCACCTACTTGGAGGATCATCCCAGGACTCGTAGGTGGTTAATAACCATGGTGATTGTGTCCGTCCCCAATTCCTGGGGTTATGGGACCCCTTCCAAATGGCGTAAATGGCTTATAAATTGGGGTTACTAACTACTTACTAATTGGGATGATCCTCCAAGTACCCTCCCCTTAAGGTAGCCCCCCACCCCCAAGAAATAAGGGTTTAAAAGCCGACCCCTTTTAAGGGAAACCAAAGGTTTAATAAGCACTACTAATAAGGCCTTATATTCTTGGAGGGGTATGGTACGTTGGGGGGGGGGTGGTTGAGCAGACATAATTTCAGGTACCTAAAATGGAGGAATCCTCAGCACTTTTTTTTTAGCTGTATGTTTTCGGGCTTATATGAGGGAGTTTTTCCCATCCCCAAAATAGCCGAAAATAAAGTTCAGTACCTTCCTTTCGGGTACCTGAAATTCTTGGTGATTTCGTAATTTTTGGGCCAACATGAGAGAAGTCTCTGAATTGAATCAGATGGAATTTTCATCCTTGCAAAGGTACAGTACCGGTGCTATCAATCATATATGGTCATCGCCTGAAACATATGGGTGCTTCTAGGGGATACGGATATGAAATATTAAATGATATGATATGTACATATATATATATGTACTACTATAATAGAATATAATTATATATTATATAAATGTAGACTATGAAATGATATATGCATATATTTTTAGTCATTACAAGATGACACGCATCAACAAAAACACAGACTTTTAGGCCACTTGAGAGTTTTAAGCTTCATCCCTGAAGTTCAGGAAAATACGAATTCCGTGGCGAATTCCGAATTCGATGTGTGGAAGTCGTTTGTTTTTCTAACACGGGGCCGACTGCAATTCCTTGGGCTCAAAACTTGAAGAAGGCTGAGGTTTTCACAGGTTACTGAAACAGCTGAGGTTTTCACAGGTTGCCCAAGAACTTTTCGGTGAGATCGTTGTAGTCGAGTTTTTTTTTAAATATTCTGAAAGTTTACAACGAAATCACTTGGTTTTTTCACAGCTGCTCTTTTTTGAGAAGAATTCTCCGTGTTTCATCCGTGTTTTTTTTGGGTGTCAACAAAAAAACAGCTGTTGGATTGTTTCAGACCATCATCATCGACATCATCCTCCCAAGACTTTTTTCAAAAAATCCGAGGTTTCGGAGCCTAGATAATTTTCAATGCCCAAAAATCCGGGTTTGTGACATTTTTGGTCCCATGGATCCTTTATCTGTTGCCTTAGCTGCTGCAGATGGTTCATCACAGAGTTGGAATGAAGTTTATCAACATCCCAAAGGATGCCGTGATGATTACATGCAACGTTTCAACGCCGCACGGCAGATCGAGATGGCTGCCATTGCTTCTGTGAAGAAGTTACTTCAGTCACAAAAACACATGTCGCATCACCCTTTCGGTCTCCCGGTGACCTTGGGTTTGAAGCGAAGGATGTTGGAACGTTATGTGAAACATTGCGGATTGGATGTGGATCTATGTGTTGGTACCTTGATTTTAGCTTTAAATCAATTGGAAAGAGTTACTACTCTTAGTTCTTGTAATAGTGTACATGTGGGAGCTCATGAAGAAGAAGCTTTGGTAGCCTTTACGACAAAGTCTATGCAAACCTTAGAGATCTTGAAGAAAGAACTGGCTGAACATTTACGAGAAGTGCGAAGAGATGTGGTGCAACCACGAAAGGCAGGACAAAAAGCTGAAGTCTTTGCAAGTTATATTGTCACTTGGAGATATGAAAGATTTTGGGGTAACAAAATGGGATACCACAAAAAATAGATTGTTGGAACGTCGAGATGTGTTTTTTCCTGAATTCAGTTTTGCAAAAATGAATCCCCCCGAAAAACTAGCGAAAGTTTCCTAAAATGGGACACTTTCAATAGGAAATTACATCTTTCAACCGTGGATTTTCATGAGACATGTTAGTTTTTTTTTTGGGAGTATCTTTTCACCAGTTTTTTTTCTCATCCAACAAATTCTGAAACGCTTTGTAGCCAACAAAATTTGGTTAAGTGGACAAGCCGGTCAGAAGTCTGTTTTGATTCGAACTTGGAGGATCATCCCAGCTAGTAAGTGGTTAGTAACCCCCATTTATAGGCCGTAAAAAGGGCATTTGGGAGGA
The DNA here is from genome assembly GCA_000507305.1 of Breviolum minutum Mf 1.05b.01. Taxonomy (NCBI): domain Eukaryota; class Dinophyceae; order Suessiales; family Symbiodiniaceae; genus Breviolum; species Breviolum minutum. The sequence goes on from DF241519.1 coordinate 24,612, forward strand.
AAACAACCCCGGCTAGGGGACTTACGAACCATGGTTATCAACCACTTACTAGATGGGATTTCAAGAGGATGATCCTCCAAGTGTGATGATTTTTGAGATGATCTTGCAACTCTGAGAAATTAAGGGGGCAAACGTTTCTGTAGATCTGAAAACCTGCAAAATTTCCCTAAAACCAAACACTTCGTCCTTAGACAATAGGCCTTTTGTGCCCCGAAAAGGAAAATACAGTCATTTGAACCATTCAGTTTCAGGTGCTTTTGCTGTTGAGTTTCAGGGAGGATATTTTTTTTAGTGGATTTTTTCTTCTGAGTTTTCCTTTTTTCTTCCCTCATACCCTCCCCAAAACTAACATGACTTCGCCCCTTTTTCAGTGACTTTCCCAAAAGGAAAGCCGGAAAGGATCGTCTCCCAAGCACCATTTTTCAGGGGCGGGTGTAATTCAATAGCTATTTCTGATTCCCTTAATAGGTGGTAGGTGATATATAATCACCCAATTGGCAGTATATAAGTGGTGTATATTGCCAATTGGGTGACTATATATCACCTACCACCTATTAAGGGAACCAGGAAACTCCATGGTCCATGATGTAATCCCTGGATGGTGGCATGGCATTCCCCCTAAGGTCTCCTCCAACGCCAAGGACGCGTTGCAACGCTTGGAGGATCTGTTGATGTTAGCAGATCGTGTGCATCAGTTGGTACAAGGAGATGATTGTGAATCACATCAAGAGGTGGAACAAATGTGGGAAAAAACATCCAACTTTTCCGCAAAAACCTTGAAGTTGGAGTTCGATCCGATGAGTTTGCAGAAGTTTAGAGAAGAATGGGCAAAATTAAGATCAGGTGAGGTCTTGCAGATGGAACCTTTTTCTCAAGCTGAGATTATGGAGTTGCGAGATGAGCTGGTTGAGCAACAGAACATTGGCTTGCAGGCCATTGAAACACAACACACCATGGCTTTCGTGTTGCCACTGACAGGTCACATTGGCATAGGCAGTGAGTGTAGAGCGACACCGGCATTGGAGAAATTACGTTGTACCTTTCAAGGAGATGAACTGAGGAAATTGCTTGAACACCTCACAGGTTTGACGTTAAGATCACCAATCTGTGCTTTGATAGCTGTACCGCCTGGTGGTCATATCTTTCCTCAACATTTTCCTGGTATCTTCAACAGAGGTATCGGTTTCACCTTGTTTTTAACGGAGACCTGGTGGAATGCGGAAGAACACGGTGGTTTTTTGGAAATCTATGGTTCGGATGATGCTTCGGTTCAAGTGAAGCCTCAAGGAGCCCCGTAGTGGGTTTTGAAACGACGAAACAACGACGAGTAACGAGTCGTTGGAGTCGTTGAATCAACGAGGGGCTATTAAATGGGTGTTTCCAACAATAGGGGTACCCCAAAATGGATGGTTTATAATGGAAAACCCTATTAAATTGTATCCCTATTTTTGGAAACATCCAAATCAAAACTGTACACATCTTGAATGGGTGGATATTAAATTCATTTCTTAAATAAGCCATTTTGGGAGGGAATCAAAAGTTGATGGAAATCCAGCATTTTCAGAGGGATTTCCCGAAAGAAATATAGGAATGCATTGTTTGGGTTGGTGTCATATAATGACCACTGTTGAAGTTGTATGTTTTGGCAAAGCAGTGATCGGGGCCTCAGAAGGTTGGTTGTTCTATAAGTTATAAGGGGAACAAACACTGAACTCCCAATGGACATTTTTCATGATGTAACATCCAACCCTTTAGATGATAGATATAATCCTTATAGTGGGTATATAAAACAGCCTTATCAATGGGGGATATGGCATTTGACTGTCCCTTACCTCATGGTATGATCAAGGGCCCCTGGTTGCTTGTTTTAACCAGGGGGTTCAAATCCTACCTAGTGATATCCAGTGATATAGGGATTCTAAATAATAAGCCAGCATAAGGATCCCTATCAACCCAACCAGTAGAATGGAATGTCACAAGGGCACCATCCCAATGCCACCGAAAACCACCAAGAAATAGCCAGACAACAAGGCCGGCTATTTCCTGTTTTTTTTTGTTGTGGGATTCGGGGGGGGGTGGGCCCCTTAGATTCCCATGATGATAGGTTGAAGTTGCCACAGATTTGCTTCTATTTTGATGTCTTTTTTGAGTACTGGACATACCTTTAAGAACTGGGTTTTGTCTCGAAGGAGTCAAGAACAAATAGACTTGAAATTCTATTTACAGTACTGTATATACACATATTACTGATATATACATGAATACATTCATACATACATACATGAATACGTAGATTCATACCTGGAACTCCAAAACAACCAGTTTTCTTTAATGATTGTTTCAACTGGATGATGAACCAAATCATTACAATAAACAATTGGTGTTTAGGGTACCAGGTACATTTAGACGTAAGGTACCTACCAGGCAGGTGGACCCATGTTTTTCCAACGGCCCCCTTGAAGGAGGTCAATTCTGCCTGTATAATGCCACAGCGGTTGGTATCACCTCGGTTTTATCAGAGGATGCACCACACTTGGCGCTTCATGGGGTATTTCCCACGGGTGAAGCGGAAGTGCTTGATGTGACTAGCTGGAAACCATTGAAATGCTTTGAAGTGGACAAGATGGATCAATTACATGCCATTCACTTTGATCAACTGGTTTCTAGGTGGTGGTTTTGAACAATTTTTTTCTATTTTCACCCCTTTTTGTTGGAAGATGAACCCAGTTTGACGAGCATATATTTTGTCAAATGGGTTGGTTCAACCACCAACTCAGGTTTCATCTAAGTTTCAAGATCCTGTGCAGATCACTCAACTGCGTGAACGTTTTGAAGAGGAGAGTCAACTACGCTTAGCTGGCTTTATACAAGGCGAAGGCTTCAGAAAGCTCATGGTAGCCTTGGAAGCTTCTGATGCGTCGAAAAGCCTTGGATTAGGTTGGAACCTTCAAGGTCCGGCGCTGCTACGTCGTCTTTGGACCTTTCACGGCAACAACAAAAAAGCCTGCCGTGCGGGTCAGGAGTTGGCAAAAGTGGCCAGAGTCTTAGCCTCCGAAGATTTTCGACACTATTTGCAGCAAGTAACTGGCTTGGAACTTTCCAAAACACAAACCTCCCAAAGTCATCTCTGGATTCGTTGCTTCCGGCCGGGTGTCCATTATGAACGTCCCAGCTGCACCTCCAACGCGCAGCTGGACGTGCTGCTGACCTTTGATACCTTGGGGAAACGCCGCAAGGGTCGCCGTTCGCGCCTGGGCGGTGCGGATGTCTATGCCGAGAAGGATGCGGGAGAGCGTTGCGCCGAAGCGGCGGGTGTGTTGAACGGGCCAGAGGCAGTGCCCAATGCCCCGGAGGACTGGGATGATCAATGAAAGGGGGTGGTGTTCAAGGGTGTGTGAGTTGTCACTTTTGAAACTTTGTGCTAGTAAATTCGATTTTGAGCTTGGGATCAGTGGAAACCCTGCGAAACCATCCCTTTTGGAAGTTTTTTGTGTTACTCAACGCTTAGCAGTTCAGAAAAAAAACCGCCCCTTTCATCCAACAACTTTTTTTTGGTTTAGATTTTTTCTGCGAGTTTTGTGAACACATCGGCAGGTTCTGCTACGTTTGCCCTTATCCAACAACGTCCTACGTCTTTGTTTGCGTGATGCCGAAACCTCTCATTCGGTGGAACCCTTGCGTCGGACCAGTCGGACGAGTCGCTGGGAAGTGCGGATGGCCTGGCCGGTGGCAGGCCATGACTTGGATCTGGACCTCCCCGAGGTGTCGCCTCGAGGCCAAGGCCGCAAGAGGAAACGGAAGGTCACGAAGAAGACGGAGGTTGCGTCCAGCCGCAAGGATTTGAAGGAACAACAAAAAGAGGTTGGTACCAAAAAAATCTGCAAGAAGAAGAGGGGGAAAAAGAAAAGAATGGGGAGTTCTTGGAAGGTGGTGAAAAGAATCAAATGTGAAAGGTTTTGGATATTTGAACATTATGTTTTTGAGATTTGCCTGGCGCAAGTCATAAAGGGGGTTGGTGGTGTAGAGTTTATGGCTGCTTTGGGTGACGTGTCATATCGTTGGCAGCATTTGATTTTAAGATGTCGTTGTTGCAAGTACGAGAGGGGCTTGAGCAGTGAACCTTTGGGATAGCCATCAAAATTCAACCAACATGGGCACCTTAAAAACATGTTCATGTCTGAAACTTCCACAATGTTTTCTGGCTGGTGGTTACTCACATATTATTTATTTTCACCCCTATTTATTTGGGGTTTCATGATCCAATTTGATGAGCATCTTTTTCAAAAGGGGTCAATAAACCACCATCAACTAGTAATCCAATTTGACCTTTTTTCCACCAACTTGTGAAAACTTGCAACCACCAACCCAGAACCGGTCACCATGGCCGAAACATTCAGTTTTTATCATAAATCGCCCAGAGAATCTTTTGGTCAATCAACCCTTCGAAAAAACGGGGCGAAATTTTTGGCAGGCACAGCTGGGCTGGAAGGTTGGGCAATTTGATCGGTGGGGAAGCCTGGAAGCTGGATATTTCCCATGGATGTATCCTTTTAGCTATTTCCCATGGACGGATGGATTCCCATGGATGTATGGTATCTAGGTGGTGGCAACTCAAACATGTTTTATTTTCACCTGGGGAGATGATCCAAATTGACGAATATTGTTCAAATGGGTTGAAACCACCAACTAGGTATATGGTATATTTATCTGACAATTACCATCAAAATCAACGATTCATGTAGGTGTATGGTATATTTATCCTACATTTTTTTAGGGTTGATTTTTATGGGATTGACGGACGTAAATCTACCAATACATGCCACGGGTCCTGTGGGAGTTGGAGAAACTGAGCAGCATTTTCATTTTGTAGCTGAAAGGAAAATGCTGACAGGAATTTCTCGGAAGTCTACCTTTTTCAATTCATTTTTTGTTACACTTACTTTTGTTACTGTGAAGGTGAATTTTTCTTGGGGAAATGCAGGCGATGGGTTAGTAGGTGTGGCTTATGATATTGGTGCCGGCCGGACACCGAAAAAAACCCCTGGAATTTGGGCGTTGCAAATGATGGGTTTTTATCTTTCTTTGCGGGAAATGGCACAAACCCCAAAGGTGACTTTCGATTTTTTTTTGGTGAAGATGTGTCGTCCCCGACTTGTGGAAAGAATCGAAATCGTAGGGGGAAATTTCAGATTTGTGGCGGGGGGGAATTTGCTAAGACCCCCCCATCCCCCCTAAAAGTTTAAGAAGGGCTGGAACCTGAAACATGTTTTTTTCCAAGTTCGGGCATTTTTTTTCCCTTTTTTCCCATTTGGCGTGCCTGAAAATTATCTCATTTCAGAGCGAAATTTGTAGATTTGTCCCGAAAAACCATGTTGGGAAACACCCCGCCGCCACAGATGGATGGTCTATGGATCTAAATACCCTGCCTGAAACTAACAGTTTGTAACTGAAACAGTGGGATTGGTGGATTCCATTCCCTGGGCCCCCAGCCTGGTAGGTGAGAACTTTGCTGTTAGTAAGGTTCATCATTTCCAACTGATAGCCAAGCATCTTAATTGGTGGATGTGAATCGGGTCATGCTTCATCTGAAAATCAGCCACTGGATATTGGGAGATTCCTTGTGAACTTTGGGGGGTGCTGGGAAGGCAGTGAAGGAATGTAGAGGCTTCATCCTACTGTGCATTGTTTGTGAGGAGGACGACCCCCAAGCTATTCGAAACATTTTGGGAACAAACATCAGCTTGTATTCTCACTTGACCAGTGCAAAGAACAGATTTATGCTCGATCATTCCGCAGCTTGCAAGGTTTTTGAGTGTGCAAACACAACGGTCCGTTGAAACCAACGGGTTTTGATCTATACTATACATATACGTATTATTATCTACAGGATTTCACATGTCTACCCGATTCCTTACACTCACATATCTTTATTTAAGTTCAATCAAATCCTGTTTTCTTCATACAAATGCTATACCAGCAGTCATGACTCTTTTTCATACAAACCCAAGAGAGATTAAGCGGTGTCTTTTTACATTCTTGCCGCATGGTCTTTTGGGCAGGCAACACGATAGTTTTTTGACTGAGCCAAATCGACATGTCCCAAGAAAGAATGCAATTGAGCGAATTGAGTCTACAATTGGTAAATCAGATCTTGGTGAGAAGGCTTGGTGCTTGAAGACTGCTTCGGGATCACTTTTGGTTATGTCCAATTTAGAAGAATCAACATATAGATACGGTCCACACATGAACGACGCTTTTTGTGTGTCGTAAACGAGTCATGTCCATTTGTTGAGCAGTGAGCAGCTACTCAGCTACTCGTCATGTTGCAGGAACTTGAGAATGCCACTTTGGAAAAGGAGACAAATTTACAAAGCTCGCACCACCAGTGTTTGTTCTTCCAGCCGTGTGCTTTTTCGGGATTTTATATAGGTGGGAGATGATTCCTGCCTGCATTACATGAAAATTGCGACCAGGAGGACCATCCCAGTTAGTAAATAATTAGGATCACCACCATTTCGGCCATTTGTTGGGGACTTTCGATCACTATGGTTACTAACCACTTAGTAAATGGGAGTATCTTCCAAGGTCATGATCATCATCATCGATAGCCAGAGCTCGGTGGCTGTGCTGAGTTCGTGATGAGCCCGAGCTTTTGGGGTGGTAGGGATTATATAATCCCCTCGAAGGCAAGAATACTGGCTATTGGGTGATGCTACCTACCAGCTTTTTCTCGAACCAGAAAAATCTGTTGGTCGGGTTTTTTTCGCAACGAATTGCTGGGGGTGGTTGAGCACCAGCCAGTTACCTTGTAAGCTATAGAGATGGCGATTTGCAACCAAATCTGCCATGGTTGAAAAGCGGAGCTTTACAAGGCAAAAACGCCCACCGACGGTACAGATGCACTGCTGGTGCCACGTTGCAGAATCTGTCATGGCAAAGATTTTTTCATGCTGGGCGCAGCGTATCAACAGCTGGGCATCAACACCTATTTTTTGATATTTTTTGGCCTGCCTATTGATGTCAAAATCACGCTATGTTGCACCTTCCATCTTCAGGATATTTTGACATCATTCCGTCATGTCCTAAATCTGACAAGAAACCTCCTGTCTTGAAATTTAACTCGAGCTTTGAGGTGAACAATCAGATGTTTGAGAAGCCCAAACGCAAGTTTTGCATTTATTGTTAGAGCAAGCTCGGAACTTCCTTTTTCAAGGCTAGGACGAAGTGGTGGTGTTTGGTTGGTGAGAAGGTTCGCTGCCGAAGAGAGTTCAGCTTGAAGAAAATGGTGGTTGGAAAAGCCACTGTCCGATATTCTAACCTGCCAAGGAATAAAAAAATCAAAAGGTCTCGAAGGGTAGTGCCTTAAAGGCTTGTCGAATCTCAGCGCAATGTTGTACGTGAGCTTTTTGACTCGGAGGGGAGTTTCAGGCGCATGTGATTGGCGAGGTTGTGTGCTCGGGTTCTGGTCTCATCTTCGTACCGAATTTCTTTTGAAGGATCATGCATTCATTTTTTGTTCGGTCTTGGACTTTCGATTCGCTTAACAATTCTTCAAAGCGCCTGCCAGGAAGTTGAAAGACTTTGCATTCGTATTCCCTGGAAGTCAAAGAAAAAGCCTTGATGCAGCAATCCAGTTCCAATCATTCACCGGTACCGAACAGCGAGCACACATGCAGCGGTCAAGCAGTGACCACCCTGAGAGAACCATTCTCCTTTCCATTTTCGCACAGGGTCAGATCAATGAAGTTGACAGCTGAGAAAGCTAAAGTCTGCCAGACACCTCAAACCTTGTGTTGGAAAGAGCGTTTTGTTTTTGATGCTGCTGTTGCTACCAGCTATACCAGCAATCACGTTGCCTGTTCCAGTTCGGAGCCAGAAAAAGACGATCATGAAAGAACTTTTGCCATAAAAGAACAAACATTTGCCCTAGTTCAATGTCTGGCCAGTGTTGCTTTAAAATTGAAAGGACGTTCCTGATTTGCCTCTTCTAAATCACGAAAAAAACATGGTTTGTTTCCAGTAAACGAGTCAAAAAGCAGTCTTTGACTTTTAGGGTACACTTACGTTGGTCAGAAATCCAAGAGACCATCCTCCAAGGTGGCTCTTATGCTCCCAGCTGTGGGACATTGCTTTGGCCCCCAAAATCACTCGAGCGGCACCAACAAAAAACCTTTCCATGTTTCCAAAAAAGCACAGCAGACATGTGTAGTATTTCACAGAGCCGGCGGGATTGTCGTCAGCAACGATCTCGCATCAATGTCACCAATGACATGTCATAATGTGACATGATCTCCAAACTTGGTTTCCTAACGTTTTTTCATTTTGGAGCATCCAGCCTTGGCGTCGAGAGTGTCCATTTCAGGTTTTTTGTCCCGACTGTGACCCCATCAAGCCGATCAATGATGCTGCCCTAGTTTGCAGCACTCCATTTTGCTGCAAGCCTTCCCGGGAAAATTTCACGCTCAGATGCACTGCGAAATCATGGCATTTCCCCTCGAAACGCACCACTCGGAACTGAATTGTGTCAGGATGCGGCGTTTGCGAACAAATATGGGTGGATAGGTCCTAGCCGTTTTGTATGGAGATGTTGTAACATGGTTAGGCAGACCGACTTCCCCCAAAGGCCTTGGTTCAGCATGGTTGAAGTAGATCTATACTTGGGATGCTATTGCAAAGTTTGTCCCTGTTGAAACCGTTGGTTGGTAGACCTTGTATGACATTGACCAGGTAAGGCAATCCGAAGTTTGTCAATTTGAGCTGGATTGTGGACTGTTCTTTCTAACATGCATGGGATGTAGATCGAAACTGAGAGCGCTTTGGCTTGTTGCTTCCAGCCTTGCAAACACCACCCATTTAAGCTAAAATGGTACAAGGTGCGTAGTGGTAATGAAATAAAAAATACTATAGTGGCTGTAAAGCCTGTTCGGTTAAAGCCATATGTTGCTTTCTTGCGCGACACTCTGTCTTCAATATTTGGCCAGTTTCGTTGCCATTCATATATGTGGGTATGAACTTGCAGTTGGATGAATGCAGCTTTAGGAGACACTGTCACCCTGTGTCAGCCATTTGGGTAAATATCGGCCAAGGCCCAAACCGCTTGGAAATGAGCAGGCTTTATGAGTAGCGGACAAAATTAGTGGATGAACAGGGTAGTAAGAAGTTGCCTTGAACTTTGAATCGGTTCAGGGAACCTTCATAACCGATACGGGGCCCCCCAAAACCGATACCCCATAATCCATATTCAAAAGCAGCGCAACCGAAAGGGGACCCCCCATTTTTGGTGATGGCATTTTCCCCAAACGAGTTATTTCGTCGGTGTAGCTCATAGAGCTTTGCAGAAAGTGCTGTCGATGTGGGTCTATACAGTTGGGTTGACGCCATTGAGAAGTTCTTCCGCTTGACACCATTGGAAGGTAGACGTTGCATGACATTGACCCGTTAAGCCAGTCCAAAGTATTGGAACTTGAGTTGGATTGCCCTTTCTGACATGGTAAACATGCGTACATAAGATGCAGACAGGCTTGCCAAGAGCGCCATGGTTTCTTGTTTTAGGCTTTGCAAACATCCCAAGCCAAAAGCCAAGCAATCCATGTATGGAATATTTGCCTACATTTACCATAAACATACGCCAAATGTGGCTAAATATACCATGCATGGATGTTATGGGAAATGATACCGCCGGTGTCCGATTAGTAGTTGTAACAAGCTCGTTTTTCATTACCCCAAAAAGTTAGATGTTGCCAGTTTTTGGGGCGACGTATCCACCATTATCCATCCGGGTGAGCCGTTGCACATGGTTTGAGCTCAGTTTTGCAGTTTTGCAATGACCATTGGACAAGAACGGCTATCCAAGCAGTCGGCGAAATTTCTGCAATCTCCGTAATTTCTTTGCTTGTAAAGTACCATGATCATCCATGATCACAATGTTGCCTGGCGGTTCAAAATGACGCAAAATGTAAGCCCCCGTCTCTTGGCCGTTGCTCCAGGAAAACCCGGCCCTTGTCACATGCCAATTTAGGGGACGTTCGCAGGTAGACGGCGTGAACCTGGGCTTGCACTTACATGCGGCCACACGTTGAAACACCAAGGCCGGACAGTTCTCAGACAAATAGGTGTGGACTTAAGATATTCACAAGCCAGACGCTGGCAGATATGCAAGTTGCATCTCAAGTTTGCGACTTCGCATGTTTCAGTCAAGCATGTGACAACTTCGCAGTGTCCAACCCACAGCCCCAGTCTTTGCCAAAATGCTTTTGCGCTAAGCGAATTGTGCTCTGCCAAGCAGGTCCAGGACTGACTTCATCAATGGGTTGATCCCACTTTGATTTTGTGAAGTCGTTGACAAATGAGACACTATTTCAATGTTCTGAGTTCGAACTTGATGTTGAGAATTCGAAAATTGCCATTGCAAGTCGCATCTGACACGCCGACATAAAGTCGTCGGTACAGTGCAGGCGGGATCTGAATTCCACAAATTTCCTCAGATGTTGTAACGTTGCAAAGCTCATGCAGCGCGCGATTAGAGATTGTGTGAACTTGGCCCCCTAGCAGTCGCACCCAATCTGTGCTTGGTTTGGAGGTTCCCTGGCCTGAGCCTTCAGCAAGGCTCTGCATGGATGGACCATCACACAATAAAACGATTGGTAAAAATGAGAGCGGTGCTGTCGCTGGATGAGTCTTTTCCGATTTGCAGAGCCGGCATTTCAAACAGGACGCTTCCAAATGTTTTTCAATGCTTGCCAAAAAGGACCAGTTTTCACGGGGTTCGGTGCACCGTGGCATCCAGCGCCACTGGTTGCGGTGTCTTTGTTAAATTTGGCGTGAACTGTTCGTGTGAGTTTGGCGCTGGTTCCAATGTCGATGTTGCTTTCACTTCAATCCAGCTGACCTATCAGCCTGTCGATCCAGATCCAGTGGCACTCAGCCGCCTGTATTCTAGTTTCACTCGTTGTGGCAGCCAAAAAAAGTTTCGAACAGGATGACATGTTTTTTGCAATGGCTAAAATTCGCACGCTGTTGATGCGCGCGCCATCCAAATCCAATAGGAGCTAGAGGTGAAACATAAATTTGACTGCAATTTGGGGGCCTCCCGAATACTGGCCCATGTTTCGCATGAACCCGTTTTTTAAACAGGATGAATTGACATTGCCAATGTGTGCCAAAAGGCGCCAGTTTTCAGAGCGTTCGGTGTATTGCGCCATCCAGCGCCACTGGTTGCCGTGCGGTTTTCTCAAATTTAGCGTGAACTGTTCGTTTGAGTTTGGCGCTGGCTCTAATGTCGATGTTGCGTTCACTTCAATCCAGGTGATCCATCAGCGTGTGCATCCAGTGGCATTCAACGGCCTGTATTTTCTTTTGACGCACTGTTGCAACCAAATAGAAAAATTGGAAAACGAGGATGTCAACTGTTTGCCATGTTGAGGTGACCTGTTCAAAGCGGAAGACTGCAAGCCATATGAAGGTATGTACCCTAGGAATGTTTTCAACATTTTCGTGCGCTCACCTTTGTTAGGTTTTGAAGGCCATGACCATATCATTTTTGCGCCCGGCCACAGCCAGTACTAGGTGACAGGCAAAAAAAACATTTCTTCAACCAGTGGTCTGGTTCTTACATTCAAAGCATACCGTGCCTTCCTCCCGCAGCACTGCTGGGCGGCAGATCGCAGTGTGGCTGGCCAAACTTTCGAGAAACCTGCTCGTGATGACCACTGAATTCACCGTTGCTCGTCCTAAACCTAATCATTCCAGCCGGCATCTACACAGCTTTCCTTGGAATGCAAGTGAATCTTAGAACGCGTGGTGAGTATGCTGAGATGGCAGTCGAAACACAAGTAAATAGCACCCTTCCGTTCTGTTTCTTGAGCTTTGGAAAGCCTTGCAATTGGCGTCAAAAGAAGAGATGACGATGATGAGATCTTGTACTCGACGCGTTGGAATCTCGTGTTGGATGTGTTGGCCGCGTTCTTCAAGTCGTTGGATGCCTTCAAACGGTTCTTTTGCGCAGCAGCCCTGACGTAACTCAAAGAACAGAGGTGGTGCACACAACTCCGTTCCCTTTTCCCAATAGTTTGATGGTGGAGGCGCAGGCCCGCTATGTACAGGACACAGGTGTTTCCATGAGCCTGTTGTATTTCGTTCGCGCCTCCTGAAAATGCAGCCATTGCCTTGCTAAACCTTCAGACCCGGGCCATCAAGCGTCTGCAGCGGTACTTGAAATGCCTGTCACATTCTTAAAACTACACCTTTTGTCCGGCCCCATGGAATCAATTAACTATTTGAAAGTAAACCCCTTTTTGCATTTCCAGGGTTTGCAATGAAGTTGATATAAGATCACATGCTGCTTTGCCATTTTTGTTGGGGTCTGGAACACCCATTTTTCGCGTGAAATATTCTGACGATTTCTCGAATGATTCTTGTTGATTTGAAGGATTCTTCTTCTCGAGTCCGCCCTTCAGAGGAGTGCTCTTAAATTGAGCTTGCTGGCCCTTTTGAAAGAAATACGAACTCGGTGTGGCACGAGGGCCATGTTCCAGCCGGGCAAGCCGATTTTTGATGGCAAAGATTCGTGAGACATTTCAAGTGTTCAGAGGGTTTGAAATGCGCCTTTCGGGAATACATTGAATACACCATTGCGCCACTGAAGTTGCAAGTTAGATGAGATTCAGATGCGCCCCAATGAATTGTCAACATTTTTGTTGAATGGAATGCCACCAAGATCTCGACATTCTGCCTCAAAACGTGTGTGGCGCTTCAGCATCAGCTGTCCATTTCACTTCTGGTAGCCGTCGAATCCTTCCCACTTGTTTCCTTGGAAACATGTGGACTTGAACCTCCTGCAATTGCCGGCTGAATCACCAAACGCCTTGGGGTTTGCATGTGATGATAGAAATTGTTAGCGACACGTTTCTCTGACGATGTTGACATTTTCCATGGTTTCTCTCAATCAGAAGAAGAGTGTCAGCCTTCCGTGACCAATTGCCGACTTTTTTGAGCAAACCCCTCGAAGAGATGCATGTGCTGATTGAAACGAGAATACCAGCATGATAGCACGATTGCCAACCACAAAATTTTTGAATCCTTTTCGAAGCAAGTAATCTCCCGTTTTGTGTGTGAACGCATGATCTTCCGCGTGAGAAACAGCACGCTGCGCTTCAGAAATGCCTGGGCAGTGCTTAGCATGCTTGTCGGAATTTAAGCCATGAAGGTTTCCGATCTTAAGATGAGTCACACATGCAGGCGCAAATGGGGCAAAATGGCCAAACATTTCATTCGGGTGGATCATGGGGCACCTGCGCTGTAGGATGTTAGAAGGTCCCAACTAATTTGGATTGATTTGGATCAATGGTTCGCAACTTTGTGTTTTTGCTTGGGGGTAAATTGCGGCCACAGGTTCAAAAATTAAATTATATCAATCAATTATTGCTTGGTGGTTGGGCCGCCTATTCTAAGTAGGTTTTTGTTCATGGCCATTTATTTTTGCGGGATTTCCCAGAATAGGCAACCAACCAACGGGCTGACCTGGGGGATCATTCCATTTAGCAAGTAGTTAGTGACCCCTACTTAGCCATTTAGGCCATTTGGAACGGGAACAACCCCAGTTAAGAGGCTTACTAACCATACTTAGTTACTAAGTGTGATGCTCCTCCAAGGAGAAGTAGTCATCTACTCTGAGAGTCCACTTGTGTAGGATATTCATGGCAAAACTTTGGAATCATCCCCTTTGAGTTTCGCAAAATTCGACCCTTTAAGTACAACCGGTGAGAGTTCACATATGACGCACTAAATGTTTAACTTTGAGGAACAGATCTGAGTTGTGGAATACGTGCCGGTGATGGTTTCGGAAATACGGATTCTTTTTCTAACCCCTGCAGGGATAGATTTCCAAGCTTTTCAGGCTAGACAGAATTCTGAACCATCTACTTGGAGGATCATCCCATTTTGTATGTGGTTAATGACGATGGTTAATAAGTCCCCAAGACCTGGGGATATTCCCCTTCTTTTTTGGTCTAAATGGCTGATACTAACTGGGATGATCCTCCAAGTGCAATATGACGTGGATGCCATGGCCCGACGAATCCGGGGCGAGGTGTAGGGAAGAATGCCCACCAATCCCGGTAACACTCGTTGTTGTGTAGGGCCTTCACTTGCCATTTGAGAGAGCATCTAAAGTCCACCACTTTTAACTTTTGACTTGAATGTTTTTTTTTCGGAAAGGATGTTCTTAGAACTTTGGAATCGTATATCGGTAAGCCTCAATTCGTGTCTGACTCGTTTGTCAGATTTTCACGGCAGGTTTGACGACTGGTTCTGGAGCTGTTCTTTTTTCCTTCAGTTGTACTTCCAAACAAGTGATAGTCACTTGAAAGGATTCTAAGAATAGTAAACCACCAGCCTTAAACCATCAACTACTTGCATGGAACACGGCTTTGTTTCGAGACTTTGATTTTTTCAAACAATAGCATCAATCAACTACTCCATATGGATGTCACCTGCCTCACTTGTAGTGTTCTTTGGAAGGCTCTATTTGAAAATCCCACCGAACTGGGGACTTGAGGTATGACCGGTATGACTGTTTTTTTCTAGTATCATCAGTTCATCATCTCCTTCCGGTTTAACAACAAACCTGTTAGAACATCTTTCTTTTTAAAGGCATGGTCAGAAATTCAGTGTGATCAGCTCTCAGAATTTGCATCTGAAATCCAACTTTCCTGAAAGGATCTTCTTGGTAGTGTACCCTTGGAGATTCTGTTTGATTCAACAAGGTTTTCAACAATAAACCCTTGAAAAAAACAATAGGTTTTTGTACCTCCATTTTAGGTATCTGAAATGTGTGGTCACTAAGCAACCAGTTTTGTTCATGGATGGAAATGGTGATTTCCAGCCATTCCCCATTCGTAAAGGTTTGGTTCATCATCCAAGCATCTTAATTGGTGGATGTGAATCGGGTCATGCTTCACCTGAAAATCAGCCACTGGATATTGGGAGATTCCTTTTTGATTCAGCAACAAAATTAGATCATTTTCTGGTTCCGTTCGTTGAACTTTGGGGGGTGTATTTCCAGGATGCCGGGAAGGCAGTGAAAGAATTTTGATGCTTCATCCTACTGTTCATTGTTTGGGAGGATCACCCCCAAACTATTCGAATCATTTTGGGAACAAACATCAGCTTGTATCTTCACTTGACCAGTGCAAAGAACAGAATCATGCTTAATCATTCCGCAGCTTGCAAGGTCTTTGAGTGTGCAAATACAACGGGCCCTTGAGATAAACATCCCAACAGGAAGTGCAAAGCTTGTGGAATGTGTACGAACCAACGGGTTTTTGATCTATAGATTACTATAGATATGTTATTGTCTATAATCAGCGGAGTATACAGGATTTCACATGTCTACCGGATTTGTTACACTCACATATCTTTATTTGAGAAGCATTCATATCCTTTTTTCTCCATCCAAATGCGATACCAGCAGTCATGACTTTTTTTTCAGTACAAAAGTCAACAAAGGCTAAGAGGTATCTTTTTACTTCTGCCCCATGGTCTTTTCGGCACGCAAAAACGAGAGTTTTTCGACTGAGCAAATCGACATGTTTCAAGAAAGAGTGCAATTGAGCGAATTGAGTCTACAATTGGTAAATCAGATCTTGGCGAGAAGGCTTGGTGCTTGAAGACTGCTTCGGAATCACTCTCTGGTTATGTCCAATTTAGAAGAATCGACATATAGATATGGTCCACACATGAACGACACTTTGTCGTAAACGAGTCATGTCCATGGCTTAGTTTACGCACGAAGTTGGTGCCATTTGTTGAGCAGTGAGCAGCTACTCAGCTACTCGTCATGTTGCAACAGGGGCTGAGGGACCATGTTTCCAGAAATGTAGCGAAGGCCCAGCCGGGCCGACCTTTCAGCCTGCAAAGGATGTTGTCTTTCAGGCCAGCCATGGTTGTGGTTGCCTTCAGTTCATTCACCCCGCTTCAAAGAGGTCTGTCACCTTTACAGTAATACATTGTTCAACAACTCGTTGTTTTGGTGTCAGTTCACCAAGCGATAGTAACATCAAACTGCCACACTGTTGGATTTCTATTTCTAAAGCTTGACGAAGAGGCTTTCTAGAAGACCTTGGAAAATTTGAAAACGACCATCGACAAAAAACAAACTTGAGAAAGCACCCTGCAATTTCTTCATATGGTTTCATGGCCTACGACAATTGTTGAAAGGATCTTTGCTTTCCCGCTGTCATTCGGTGTAGATATGTTGTTTTGATGAGACCTTTCATGCAAAGATGCAGCCCGTTCCAATTGATCTTTGGAGCGTCGAATAGGCGCTTTACCAACATGAATATCCCATTGAATATGGCCACCTTAGTGCAATTTTCCAAATCCTCAGATATGCAGTAGTTGGTTGTGCTTTAAAGTTGAAGTCCAAAATTTGATTCGCTGAGAGCTACAAGAATCAGTGGTCATGCATATATGCCGGATGCTACGGTCGCGTTTTCTCGCACAACTGCGATCCTTGGGAAGAATTTGGCAGTGTGCAAGTCGCTCAACGCTCAGCCTATAGTTCCAAAAACTTGGTTAGTGCGGATGTTCCCTTTTGTGGTGCCGTGTATATTGGTGACTCCTCCCGGGTTTGAACAACGGCTTTTTGCCTTGATTTTTTTGGGGCCAAAAATTTCCACTTGTGGGAACCCCTGAGGCTTGCGGCCTATTTCCACATCCACCGCCACCTCCAGCGAAGCAGTGGCTTTGGCTTTGGCCGCTGAATTTTTGTTGTTGTTTCCCCCGAAGGGTTTTTTTTGGAGGTTGGCAGAAGCTGCCCTTTTGGGGATGGTGAAAACGTGACCATTTGGAAAGGTTAAGTGACCTCCAACTAGGGAATCAAGTTGGGTGTTTCTTTAAAGGGGGATCGAGGTCACCGACCCACTGCGGCTGTTGTGAGATTTGTCGGACTTTTTGAGTTTTTTTTTTGTTTGGTGTTTTTTTGGGGTGGTGGTTTGGGAGTTTAGGGGAGACTCCCTAAGTAACATGACCCCTTTCATTTTCGGGAAGCCCAAAGATCCAAAATAACCGGGCCACAAACCACCAATTTATCATTAGTTGATTTTGTAAAAGGACCCACCAACAAAGTAACAGCTTAACAATTTCCCCTTCCAAGCTCCTTTGCCGAGGGAAGTGAAATGATTCCATATTGTCTGGTCAAACTAATAGCAGCCTCACACGACCTGGGCCCCAAAACGTAGGGCTTTGGAAGGGAAATCACCTTATTTCAGGGAAATCTACCTTGGTGAAATATCATTCCATTTGGCCAGAATATTTTGCCACATTTTGCTCAAGGGAAAACAACTGGAGCCAGTAGCCCCAAGTTCAACCAACAATCCAAGAAATCTCGAAGAGGACCCCCCGAACGGAAACCCTGAGTATCTAATAGCTCGATTGCAATTTACTTAGGGGTCCGCTGGTAAGGTCCCCATCAATTTTGGATGAAAACAAATAAAACTTTTGAAACTCCTAAAATTGCCAGGGGGTCATACCATTGCGACATACTCAGTCAAACTCAATCAAACATGATTTCTCATAAATCATCCTCCGCTGGAGGGTTTCCGGCTATGAATTTTGGATGCGCATGTCATTGATTGATTCCAGATCTTACTTGTTACAAACTGTTTGGGCATTCTTTTTTCGCCAAAAAATGCCACCAGAAAAAAATCCTGTGGCGTATAGTATAGATGTTTTTCTTGAAAAGTTGCGATATCATACTGTTGATGGTTCAGAAATCCTGCATGATTTGTTGAGGTTGGTAGTTTATCCCATTATTTACAAGGTTTTATGCACCATCCCAAGGTGGTTTTTAGTTGGATTTCTTCCAACAGTACTTGGAGGATCATCCCAGGTATCGTAAGTAGTTAGGATCACCCCCACTTCTAAGCCATAAATTTCGTCCATTTGGAAGGGGTCCCATAACCCCACAAATTGGGGACTTACCATCACCACTTACATCCGTCATGGGAGCCTATCCTCCAAGGTTGGGGGGGATTCCCATCGGCAATTGAGGCCTCAGGTGAAGAGTTAGAGATGCCAGTGGAAACCAATCAGGTTCCGTTGGGTGGATTTTGATTTTTCATGGCCAGATAACCTACCTTTGCAGGGGTCACGTACCCCCCCGAAACGAAATGAGGGTTCGGTTTTATAAGGCCTCATTAAGGGAAACCAATGGTTTTCATAAACCCAGAAATAGCCGGCCGCTTGTGAAAACCCATTTCTTTTCACTTAATAAGGCCGGCTATGAAAACACCTTATTTCGTTTCGGGGGGTTACGTGGCCCGGGGGGGTTCCCGGTTGACCAGCCATAATGGTTGGGGTTGGTGGCCTTTGTTTGTGGAACCATGGGGGCAGGTATATATTTCCCATATATGTAGCGCATATAAAATTCAAGGAGGTACCCTGCAAGTCCTTGGAAGACCACATTCTTTTTTGGAGGGTTGGTGAAATGGAGTTTCACCATTTTCAATTACAATAAGGGTTGGCAACATCATACAAAAGGAAACTACATTAAGAAATGCTTAGCATAACTCTGGCCCATGATGTGTCCTGGTGTGTTTACTGTGCCTCACTGTGGTTACATGCGAGTGAATGTCTGTGGCTTGAAATGATAGACCCCAAAAATTGATGGTTGCAATGGTGGGCCAATTGAGCAATGAAAAACACCCTGGTTGTTTAGGTTATATAGGGGATTATACTACCCAATTATATGGGGATTTTCATAAGCCAATATAAGGATCCCTATAAAACAACCAGTATAATGGAAAGTAGGAGGGTTTTTTTCGTAGCTCAATTTATGCCGTCCCTTTGGTTTGGACACAAAACAAGATACTGTAACTGGTCGAATGTTGACATGAAGGACTACATGCGACGCAGCAATTCCTCGCAAAAAAGGAAGGTACTTGCAAATGTCGACATGGAAGATACTCTCTTCCAAGATTTTTCTATGGGTTTCTATTGCTGATTCCTTGGAAGGAGCCTTACCGTATCATATGACATACTTCTTCGTCAGTTTTTTCAAATGAAACTCAGGCAAGGCAACATTTTATCTGAGAATCCCATGCTCAACCTCGCCAAGGTGTTTTTGTGAATGTCTTTGAAGTCCAAGAAAAGACCCCAAGAAAAACGACACATCTGAATCCATCACCTGAGATTGCCGTTACGCCGTTTTGGGATGAATCAACCCTGCCCTGCTGCCTTATGGGTTCAAGCACTAGCACCTGGGTGGCCGGCTTGCCAGTTCGGGTTGAGCGGGTTCAAACCAGCCAGGTTTGCGGCTTTGCGTGGGATTTTTTGGGGACCTGATGGTCCTGACTGACAGGTCAATGAATATCCGAAATGGCCGAAAACCAACTCGTGCCTGGTTGTCATTTTCGGATGTTTGTACTAAGGGCATGAACAAAAAGATACTACTACCAGTTTATATTTGCATTCTTTCATTTTATGGTCATGAAATGAGGATCCCGTTTTTTTTTCTAAATAAGCAACTCGTTTTTTTTGGTAGAATGGAATATCATAAGGGTCTTGAAGCCTATTGACCTGAAGTCTACAACTATACACTTTAGATGCGGCTGCAGTTCATTTTGGTGGTATATACTGTTTGTCAACGATTACCCTCCCTGAAACTAACATAGCACCTTAAAATGAACCCCTGGAAAAGGAGATTCCTATTGGAAACCATCATTTTTAGGTGCTTTGTTTGGTGGTGGTACCATTCTCCGGATAGAGATAGTTTTCATTCGGGGGGGAGTTCTACGATTTATTACCATGAAGCATTAACTAACTACCATTTCTCCCACAACCATGGTTCAGTGGGTAATTCTTCCCTGAAACCAACATAGCTCCTGAAAAATTGCATTCCCAAAAGGAAACGATCGTCTTCCAACTATTCATTTTCAGGTGCGAACTGTTAGTTTCAGTGAAAAACTATCCTAATTCAAAGGAAACTCATCTTGAAGGGAGCCATTTTTCCATTGAACCATGATTGTGGGAGAAAGAGTATTTTCGATATTTCCTTTGGGACAACTTATTATGGTATCATATGGTATCCCTCCCTGAAACTAACAGCAAAAGCCACTGAAAATCAATGGTCGGTTCAGATGAATGTCCTTTTGTGGCCCGGCCTATTTTCAGGGGCGAAACTAGCTGTTAGTTTCAAGGAGGGTATCCACCATCAGTAGCTGTTGTGTTGGGGATTTCGAGTTAGATGGGTATGTCATTCAAAAAGACATCCCGTTGAAAAAACTTCGAAACGAACCGAGCTCTTGAAACCCTAACTGAGAACTGATGACTTGGTGTTGCAGTTGGGTTGTTGTGGAAACAAAAATCTTGGCAAAAAACACCTTTGAAGCTAAACATCTACATGTAAAAAGACAACAAGCTGGAAGAAAACACCTTCATGACTTACAGCTTCCATGTGTTGTTTTTCTTTTTGTGTGTGTGTGTAAAGACAAGGGTAATATCACCTTGCAGATTTAGAGAAGCCATGAAAAGGCTGCCCCAACAACTAGCCCGTGAATAAAACAAGCGTTGTTTAACGCGGATTCTATATAGTACTGTTGATGGTTCAGAAATCCTGCAAGCACCAGTTGAGGGAACGGTAGTTTTTCCCATTATTTACAAGGTCTTTAGCACCATCCCAGGTGGTTGGGAATGGGATTTCTGAACCATCAACAGTACCTCATTCTGATTCAGACCAATAGGCCCATTATGGGATTCTCTACTTGGAGGATCATCCCATTTAGTAGGTGGTCAATAACCATGGTGATCGTAAGTCCCCAATTCCTGGGGTTACTCCCCTTCCAAATGGCCTTTTTATGGCTTGTAAGTGGGGGTGATCCTAACTAACCACTTACTAACTGGGATGATCCTCCGAGTATTTACTCACCAGTAGTATGAACTCAAGATATCCAGGCCCACATAGGTTTTTATATCGTAGCGATTTTCTCTGTGCCAAAGCGCCGACCAAACAGCCAGGCGTGATGGGGAAAGCGGGGAAGAAGAAAGCCGAAAAGAAGGGCGGTCTTTTTGATGTTTCTTGGAGCAAAAAGGATTGGGTATGAAGGGAATCCTCCCAAAATGCCCCAAACGCACAGATCCTCCCCCAAAAACGTTGAGGTGAACTGATTGAGAGAGTGTTTTTTTCTTCTCCGCCCTAAAAAAGGGAGAGTGTGAAAAGGTAGGGGCACGAATTTTGCGCTGCATGCAGATTGCGACCACGTTCTGTTTGTGAACGCGCTCCAATATGAAAGCGTGGCCATGGTGCCCGCGGAAAGGGGACAGGCTGCCCCCTCCAAAGCCTCTTCCGCGTGAGACGTGGCCAGCCGGTTTGACCATGGAGGAGATGCTTGGCAACGGAGCCACCGGCGCTGTTTGCAGCAAAGCAGGCCGAAAACTGCCCACGAAATTGAAGATCAATGCAAATGTCGTCTCATGATTGCAATTGGGTTTCCAATTGCTTTTCGAATTTCTCTTGCGCAGCATAAGCTGTTCTAAGTGCTGCTCTGCCGGACAGCGCGCCGCCTCACTAGCATAGGTATGGTGAGGCATGGTGAGGTATTGTAAAGCATGGTAAGTTATGGAAAGGTATGGCAAGTATGGTAAGGTAAGGGATGGGAAGTTAGCATAAGATATCGGAAGGCCACGTACGGTATGGTTTGTGCCGCCAAAACCAGAAAGCCAGCAGACAATTTGTGGAACAGCCTCACTGTTTAGAGTGAAATTCGCAAGCAACCCGTTGTCAGCTGCTGGACTTCGGGGAAGCGACGTCCGATGTGGGCCTGTACGAGCATAAGGGTACATTTGGCTACAGGTCCCCGGACGCTTAGCCAGAAGGATGGACGGAAAGAGTTTGGAACATTTTAATATGAACAATTCAACCAAAAGACCATCGAAGGCCACTTGCTGTGGACAAAGGTAATGTGGGAATGCTGGAACATATACCGTGAATGCTTCCATGCACAGCCATCGTATACATATCAACCAAAGATGCCATGGTTTTTCTCAAGCCAGCGATGGTGTGAATTGCTTGGCTTGCACTCTGTCAATGTGTCTGAAATATGGCATCTAGCCCAGGAGCAAACTGAAAACTTTTATCGCACAACCTCCTGGCCGCACGAAGAGAAATTGAACGAGATTCTGGCGGCAAATTTTTTCAGAACATTGACAGTTTGTTGCCTAACCCAGAAGCTGATGAAAATGATTACAAATTGCCAGCTCCTTCTTCTGTAGCGTTCGCGCAGAGGATCGAGAATCGGCCTCCAGAAGATAAAGTCCAACAGTTTTGGTCCCTCTGCAAGATTGACAACTTGACAGTGACTTTTGGCGCGAAGGACGTCCTGATTCAGATGCCCTTGCTAGCGTACATGAAGCCTGGTAAGCTTGCAGCTATCTTGTTTCATGAGGAGGCCATCACAAACCAGATCGTGACCCAAACTATGCGGCTGAGCTGCTGGTCCAACGCGCTGTGACATTGTACAATGCTCGGTTAGCATTGCTGATGAATTTCAACACCCATGCCCGGGACCCTGCCCCATTTTTTCAATGGTTGCCTATTTCAATGAACTATCAGTCATGCTGCACTCAATAACATGTGCCCTTCAAAGAAAAACTAGTGTGAAACATGAGATTTCCACTTTTGACTGAAGTCTCCTACCTGCTTGATGGTGAGTGCCACGAGACACCGCCTAAGAAGCGGTTACGTCGAAAGATGTTTGCTCAAAGCATGCTTCTGGCACAACTTGGCCAAGATTTCTAGTTGAATGGATAGGTGTGACAGCACGCCAAGCACAAATGGCTCAGTGTTCACAGCTCTCTTGTGCTCACAAGGTGGCCAGAAAACCTGACAGGCTTGATTTGGTGGATTCGATTCAAAAAAATACGATATATCAATTTTTTACGCTCCTCTGTTAAAGGTGGATCCTTTGTATCAAGTGGTGTGTATATAGATATCTATATTATATATATATATATATACATCTATATATATATATCTATATATATATATATATACATATATAGTACCTATACTTATGTAAATTAACATACACATACATATGTCCATGTACCTTTGTATCAAAATGGCTAGTTGCTTTATCTCGTCCCTCCAATCTCATTTCGAGTTTTAGGGGCCGGCAATTTTTGGATTATTCAAAAATGTTTTCCCGACAAGTACCTTCCCTGAATCTAACAGTTCGCACCTGAAAATAGGCCTTCCCAAAAGGAAACTAGTCTTCCAATCATCCATTTTCAGGTGCTATGCTAGGTTCAGAGAGGGTAAACCCAAGATGAGTTTTTATAGTGAAAATCACAAGGTTCATCATTCGGTCAGAAGTTTTGAGAACCCCCCAAGGATTCGGAAGGTGAGGAGCTTTGTGAGATTTTTTACCCCCCAAAGGTTGGAATCGAATGCTTGGAGGATCATCCCATGACGGACGTAAGTGGTGAAAAACCATGGTGAGGTACTTAACTGGGGTTATGGGAGCCCATCCTCCAAGTGGGAACAGCCAGCGGTAAACCGTTAAACGACAAGGGAAAAATCTATGACACCCTTCCCCCAAACAAACAAAGCATGAAAATAGTTTTCCTCCCATAATCATGGTAGTGGAAATAGCCCCCTTGGAGACTAAACTGACTTTCCAACTTCCATGATTATGGGAAGTAGAATAACAAAAAAGTTGACAAAAAGTGACTCCTTGAGACAGCGGCATGTGGGCATGGATCTTTATGACACAGTGATATACAGCTTCCTTGAGATCCTATATTAGCTGACTTGACCCCATCCCCCAAAGTGTTTAATTTCGCTCAGAGAGCAAAAAAAAATCCACAGTGTGTCAATAAGTTTATGTGGTCCCAATTTTTTTTTTGGGGGGTTGTTTTTTGTTTACGTCCATGGATTCGTTCAGGTTTTTGGCCCTATACCCCTCTTGGTAACTTACATATCCCATCCAATCGCGGGCTTTATCAGTCGATGATCTTCCGGTTTTCCCGTGAAAGGTGGGATACGTTTTCTGGTTCCGTTCCATGGAGGGTAGTGACTTTTAGGATTCTAGTTGGGAAACACTTCAACAAGCAACTTCCAACAATCGAAAAGAAATCCAACAGGCCCCTGGAACATACCCCACACGACCCTCAATTAGCTGTTTAAAAACACCAAATCCAGACCCGCATTTGTATTTTTTGGGTGCCTTTTGGGCATGTTCCTTTAAGGGTCTGGAACGGAATTTTCTTAGAGACAGGTCTCGGCGACTCAGCATGATACTGGAGGGACTGGTGTTTTTTGTTTTGGGAACGCCCAGGTAGGAAATTTGCTGTTCCTTGCGATCGCTGCGGGTATAGGACTGCTTGGTTTTTGGGTCATGTCAGGATTGTTTGGGGTAGATGATGATGATGATGATGATGATGATGATGATGAAGAAGAAGAAGAAGAAGAAGAAGAAGAAGAACCAAACAATCAAACATGAAAATGCACGTGATCTAACCCAGTCATGGTCTTGGTCCCAGGATACTGCCGTTATAATCAGATCAACATCCCGATTTTGGACGATTTCATTCGCAAGGCCCTCTACGGTGACTCCGCAGGCAAGGAAAGTCACACCCCTGAAAACCCAACATGGATGCCAAACAAAAAATGGGTGCTTTGTTAAAAATGTGTTTCCTTTTCCAACCAGGCCAACATTTTTTGTTCCACACACCCGTTTTCCGCGGGGGGGGGGGTTATTTTTTGAACGTTTTTTCAGCTTGGTTTCGCTTCAGTTTCATTGGATGGTTTTTTCACACCTAGGGGTGTTTTGGGTGCCACAGGTGGAGGAGGCATGGGAGATGAAGTGGTGAACAGTTTAGCAGATGCGCGAGCTGGAAAACCCATTGCCACTTCGGTTGCAAATTGGTGCAGTCGTCGAGGTGGGGATTGACTACTTGGAGGATGATACCTCCCAGGTATCGTTTAAAGTAGTGAGTTAGGATCACCCCCTTTTTTAGAAGCCGTGAAACGGCCAAAGTAACCAAGGTTATTAACCACTTACTAAATGGGATGATCCTTCAAGTGGGTATGGCATTCTTGTGAATGATACCCTTTCTCTAAGAATGGAAGTGGTTTCACTGAGCATTTTTGGAGACAAAGCACTCATCTTCCAGGGGGCTTGTTTTCCACTTGGGATTATGGGAAGAAGAGTAAGACTTGGCAGGGCATCTTCTTGGATCTTTTTTTAAAGGAAAAAACATGGTTTGCACATATTTTATGGTTACATTTTGATGTGCTACCACCCGCCCAGTGACAGTGACCATGTTTTTGGAACATCGCATGTGATAAAAAAGGAAAAGGTCGACTGCCATGGCAAAACATCGACCCAGGAATGAGACCAACATTGTAGATAGATGTCCCTGTCCCCAATTCTTCCCCTTCCAAATGGCCGAAATTTAGGGCTTAATGGGGGTGATCCTAACTACTTTTAAGTCATGGGAACTGACATATCCCCACCCAAGGTGTATTTGAAGATGATTTACCTTTTCCCAAGGTGGGATATGTTAGTTCCCTGGCCTGGAGGGTATAAAATGGGATGATCCTCCGCGTACCCTCCTAGGAACAAATGTGCAGTATCCCCTATCAGCTACACGATGATTCTTTCCCCTTTTCTCGTTTTGGTGGGGGATATCTTTTTGTGAAAAGGGACTTGACTCCCGGAGAAATGACTAAACACGCAAAAGAACGACGAAACATTTTCAGAGTTTGGATTCTGTAGCGTCTTTGTTGCTGTTTTCGTGGTGTTTCAGTAGTTACAAAACTGAAGCGAAACCGGTGAACCTCAGCAATGAGGCAGTGAGCGATGTGCTGGGACAGATGAATCGCTATTGCCGCCGTGGAAAGTGTACTGATGACTATTGGGCCACTTGGTTTAAACTGTTCCTAGGTGGCGGTTTCATTTTTTTGAGATATTTTAATCCCTAGCTGGGGAAATGATGAAATTTGACAAGCATATTTTTTCAAATGGGTTGAAACCACCAACTAACCCAAGTAACTAGAAACTGTTTTTTTTAGATTAAGCCTCGTCGGGTGCCAGTTGCAAAATTGAACAAAACATGTGAGGTCTTCATGAAGAGTTATCTGGAAAACACGAGGAAGTAACATCATAACACCTATCTCAAGTGTTCGGAAGATGATAGTGTGTTCCATACTATCGACAGGTGGGTCCCAAAACAGGAACCATCTGTTCCCTAACGACGTGTTTTTTTTTTCAATTTGAAATCCTCCTGGAGCTGCTGGGGGGTTTTGAAGAACTGCCTGAGAAAGTTTTTTTTGTTTCCGGTTGCGCTTGATTTCAATTTGGAGAAATTTTCAGCAGATGTTTCGGGGAGACTTTTTGTTGATTATGAGGGACGCATCTAGAATATCCCTTCGATATGTACCCCACTGTTCCTTGAACATGTTGGAATCGATGCTAATTGAGCTACAAAAATGGCACTTGGTTGATTTACACAAGGGATAAAATAGGCGCGCGATCTAGTTACCACCCCCACACATTGTCGTCCACGCCATAATCCATTGTAAAAACCAATGCGAACTAAGCATCCAAGATTGCCGAGGAATTAAAGAAACATGTTTTTTTAAATACGTGTGTTGAGTTGCCAATAGCAGTGAGCAGCACCTAATGGCAGCGGGATGGCATTTTTTGAGCTGCCACCCAAAATCATTCAATCATTCTTCCAACAGGAACATTATCACAGATTGCGACATGCGTAAAGTATGTACGGAAGCAGTCCATTGCGTATAGCACTCTTAACACGAACGTTATTACAGGTTTGGGCATGTGTAACGTATGTACCGAAGCAGTCCATTGCGTAGCACTTTGAACACGAACGTTATCACAGGTTTGGGCATGTGTAAAGTATGTACGGAAGCAGTCCATTGCGTAGCACTTTGAACACGAACGTTATCACAGGTTCGGGCATGTGTAAAGTATGTACAGGAACACGGTGTAAGGGGGTGGTAACTGGATCGCCTACCATGAAATACTATCCGGGTTTAAGCGGTTATATATATATATACATATTGCACAAAATCTGATAAGCCATGAGAAGGATCGTTGTCCCATCAGTCCAATAATTGTTGAAAACTCCTATGAATAAAATCCATTCAAAAGCTATTCATTAACTTTATAATTCATGAATCATCACTAGTCATTAGTGAATGCTCCTATAATCCAACCAGTATAATGGACGGTAAAAAAAGGAATTATTTTTTGAGTGCTCCATTTATTTGCGCAACTTAACTTTCAAAAACAGCACCGTGATCTGTAAAATCTTGGACGACTTCCTTTCCTGAAGTTTTTCGAAGTCCATGAAATTTATCGCATGACGTGGAGTCCCACAATTTGTTTGAAGGAACTTACTAAAACAAAAGAAACACATGAAATTTGCATATTCATCCGACAAAAAACACTTGATGAACACATCATCGTTTTTTTTTGTGGGGGGCTTGAACCCCCCCCAAAAAAAAAAATCTCCGCACAACAACGGGGTGGGGTTTCGGGGGATTTTTGGGTAAGAATCGATACCTTCCTGCGAACTAACCAATTTTCTACCTTGAGAGTCGATGATTTTTCGTTGTTTTGGAGTCGATGATCTTTCGCGTACAAAATCATTGGTTTCACATGGACAATGGCGTAGTCTTTGAAAGATAACTGACATACATTTTTAAGTGATTTGAAAATGGTGATTGTACACCCCCAATCATCCTTGTGACGTTCGGTGAGCCAGGTTTTCCCTAGGAAATTGGAGATACATCCCATTTTTAAACTGATTGAATCCATGATTCTCCCCCCGCTGATCCCAGCTTCAGCAGCGCTAAGGAAGCGCTTCCAGAAGTGGCGAAAGCCTTAAAGATGGGTCCAGGGACCTGGGATCGGAAACCCTTAAAGAAGGCGGGTTCGTGGGTTTTTACCGAACAACTCCCGGCGGGTTTTTAGTTGGTTGGAACGAAAAACATGAGTTTTTTGGGGGTTTTGAGAGGTGGGAGTTGGGTGGAATGTTTTGGGGGTGGATTTATTAGACTATGGGTGACCCCTTGTGGCAATCAATCGAATATACTTGGTCATCTCCCAACCACCATTTTTCAGGTGCCACATTAAGTTTTGGGGAGTGCGGAATTGGAGGGTTTTGGGAGGGATGGATTGTATTCTATGATGTTCTGAGATGAGACAGTGTATTGCTTGAGTAAGACTTCCTTGGCTTTGAAACAGATCAAAGGCTTGCGTTTTTTTTCCTACCGCTACTAGCATCGCTGATTTGGTTTTCATTTTGCTCCTGCTTGACAAATGACAATACGTTGGGTGAAGATCAAGGGATGAGTATCCAAGATCAACAGCCTGCAACGTGTGTCAAGGTTTTTCCCTTCCATATTTGTACAGTCTCCAAAACATGACTTTTGGGGAGGTCGAAATGATTGGATACATGATTTACACCCTGGAAGATTAACGGCTGGAACCTAGAAATCACCCATTTGGAAAAAAGGTGCCCGGGTGGGTGGTGAGAGGTGCAGAAGCACCGCATTCCGGAGAATGGTGCATGGCAAAGGGAAGGTTGGTTGATATATGTCGGTAGCACTGTAGGGGATAAAGTACTTTTATATGCTCTATAATAGAGATCATCATAGCCCATCCTGGGAAGCCATATTCAGCAACGCCATCAAGTGGCGTAACGGCGTAACGCCTGCTGTGTAACGGCGTAACGGCGTAACGCCTGCTAACGCCAAACACACAGGGCCTGGGGGGATTCCAACAAAGCTACAACACACCGCACACCTGCAGCTGTTTTGAACTCACAGATCGGATCCCCAGAAAAAACAGCCGAGTCTTACAGTCGCATTCTCCTCGAGAATGCCATCGGTTGCTTTCAATAATTGCACCTTCCACCTTCATGTCTCTGGTACGCCAGCAGCGGTGTTGCCTGATGGAGAGATGTGCGCGCTTGAAGATTTGACCGATTTTTTCCCGGAGACAATGGAGCTTTGTTCCAAGTTGCAAAAGGTGCCAGCTGACGCGGTGTTGCCAGGTTTGGGGCTTGAGGAGACACTTGGCTCAGGCGCCAAGCTGATGATTGACCACATGTACGTCAAAGTGAATGCTGGCGAAGTCATCACTGAGATGACGTGCACTGGCCTGGTAACAACACGTTTTCGCCCTTCAGGTCCTGAGAAAGAGAACCCTGTAGTTCCAGGCGAGGAGAAGCAAATGGTTTTCAAAATCTCAGAGACGCCTGAAAGGCTAAGTCTGCGTCAAATCATTGAATCTGCCTCCGAGTCATTTGGGCAATTCAACGCTTTAGAGAACAATTGTGGTCACTATGCTGCTCGTGTGGTCAGGGCTGTGGGTGAAGACCCATCCCCCGTTTTCCGTCGAGGTGGCATGAGCAGTGTCATTGCCCGCAACGTGGACGTCATTCACAAGCTTCTCAAAGAAGGCCATCGTCCCCTGGTGCAGTTTCTTATGGACCACGAGGAAGCCTGGGGTATGATAGATGGAAACCCAATGCTATCTGAAGAGCTTGCATTCAGCTTGCATTTCCGAGCACGATCAGCAATCTTGGCTCACGCTGCAGATGTCTTTTGGTCGGAAGCTCCAGTTGGCAAGGAGCCAGACGAGCAAGCTAAGCAGCAGAAGCAGGAGGTTATGAATGCAGTGACGAAGTATACTGAGTGCACAATCCTGTAGGGTGCTGCTCACAAGTTGCTACTAGTAGTAGTTCAGGCCAGTAGCCGCGTACAGTAGCATGGCCAGCTGGAGGATAGCCCGGATCTCAAAATGCAGATTGACATCCTGTCTGGTTCTTCGCTGTCGGCAATCCCCAAGACAGATATGAAAGGAATCCCTTCATAGCACGTTGGTAAGAGCTCAGGGGTGTGTTCCAAACGTGTGTTGGAATAACCTTACTGTAGAGGGATTGAAAGCTGCAACACACGCTTGGTCAAATGAGAGTGAGCACTTTTAGTAGAGTGTTGTTTTTTGGGGAAAAAATCGCAATCAATCCATGTTGGTTGAATTTTAGTTAGGAAACGCTCCAAACGCTGAAGTGCAAAGGCAGTTGCAAATCACAGCAATGCGTAAACGTTTTTAAAAAATACAGTTCATGTGAGAAAATCCTGCACCAGTTGACATGGAGAATCTCCCATTTTGGGAAAAGTGTTTCTTGTACTGTATCTCAAGTCAATGAATTGACCTGATTTCTGAATTATCACTAGTAGCAGTGGAAAATGGAAAATGAAGGTTTACATATTTATCATATTTACTGGGATCCCCATTCCCCACCCGGATGCTCCATCTATGGATTACTTACCTACCAATGGCCACAAAATTCACAAGAGGAAATGGTTTGGTAAATATTCCAATCCAATGGAGCATCTGGGCCATGCTTAATTGCAAAAAATCCCAGGTTTTTTCCTCCGCATCACCAGAAACTTTTTGGCACCTGCTACTAGCATCGCTGATTTGGTTTTCATTTTGCTCCTGCTTGACAACTATGACAATACGTTGGGTGAAGATCAAGGGATGAGTATCCAAGATCAACAGCCTGCAACGTGTGTCAAGGTTTTTCCCTTCCATATTTGTACAGTCTCCAAAACATGACTTATTGGGAGGTCGAAATGATTGGATACATGATTTACACCCTGGAAGATTAACGGCTGGAACCTAGAAATCACCCATTTGGAAAAAGGAAGATTATCTGAACCAAACCTCCATGATAATGTTACAGCCGTTAATCTTCAAGGGTGTACTTTCCATTACTCAAATTTTTGAGGGTCCCAAAAAAGCTTCCATGGAATTACTTAAAGGTTAAACTTTTCCATTCTCATTTCTTTCCATTACTTTTTCTCTTGGAAGGTTTTTTGAGGTCCAAAAAATCATGAGATCCAAAAAATCGTGGGATTTTTGGGGAAATGATACTTAATAATCCGTTCATAAGGCCTTATTTTTGTAGGGGAACCCCATAGATTCCCATAATCCATGCATTCATCCATGGCACAGGATAAAGCTCGAGACCTCGACGATCCTTGTCAGCCAACAGCTTGAGCCGATATTGAAAAAAATGGCGATACCTGGAAAATTTTCTAGGTGGTGGTGACGCGCAAATATTTTTTTTTCAAATTTTCACCCCTAATTTGGTTGAAACCATTTTTTGATTTGAAGATTTTTAGGTTGTTTGAACCATTTTTTTAATTTTCACTCCCGAAAATTGGGGGAAGATGAATCCATTTTGATTGATATTTTTCAGAAATCACCACCAAAACGAGTAAGTTTTTGGACCTCCATTCCATCCATTCTCCTCAGTTCGGTTGGTTCAACTCACCGATTCTGGAACACACACCAAGGACCCAACCATTACAGCTAACGGGGGATTGCCGATTAGCTTTGCTTCGGCTTCGGGGTGTGTGGTGTTGGTTTCAACCTCCTGATTTCCGGAAAAGATGGACAAACAAAACATATCAACCTGGCAAGTCTGCGAACGTGACCTTTTTTTTGTGAGGATGGTGAAAAAGGTGATCCTTTTTGAAAGGCTGTTGGTAACCTCTAACGACCGGGGATAAAAAGGTCACGACTTGAATCACCGCAAAGAAAAAACAACAACAAAAAATCCGATTCAAAAAGTACAGCAACCTCAAAATGGATGAACCATCAGCATTTTTTGGGTCAGTAATAGAGGTTTTTCCAACTTTAAGTAACACACAACTGAAGGGTGAAAGGCTTAGTAACTGTCTCTGCGTGAACATCTAGTGCAACCAGATGAGTGTTTTGGATGTTGGATTGAACATGTTGGTTTGTTTAAAGCCCAACCTTTGTCTTTTTAAAGGTGGGAAGGTGGAATGAATCAGCAACATGGCATCTTTAATTGCTCCTGTGATATAAATTTATACTAAATTTCTACTAAGTGGACAGCATGGAGTCATGATATTTCATTGAAGAGCCAATGGGACCATGGTTGAGAAACTTTTTTCCTGCGCCGATATTTTGCAGGTGGTCATAGCCCAAGAAAGCATTGTGTACATGATCCACCCATCAACCATTCATCATGGAATCCCTATGTTTAGACAGATGACCAGAGGATGCGGATTTTTCGCAAGGATATGGCCAGAATATCCCTCTATAGACGTACAATGTACCGTACAACAAAAAAACTTCAAAAAAGGAGGGCATGAGCCGACAGGTTCTGGTGGTTGCACGGATTTGAATTTCATCATTGCATTGCATGGTGGAAAAGGAAGGGTTGTCAAATTTGTTGGGTCTAATGCAATCGGCCCACGATTGCAAGTGGATTTTTTACAAGACAAATTCCGTATGACATGGGCTTTTTCTGCTATACAATCCTAACCCGGATTTCTGCCAACTGTACTCCCCGAAAACTAACATATCCCCTGAAAATGGTTGGTTGGAAGATGAAATGTCCTTATAAAATGGTCCCTTTTCATGGGACATGTTAGTTTTCCGTGGTGTAAATTAGGTTGATAGGAATCGGTTTAAGTGTTTCTTCGCTTAGATCTCAGGAGATCTTGACGAAGGTGGCACAACAACCGCAAGCTAGGTGGGCCATTGGGTTGTGGTTCGATGAGCTTTACCGGAAGGAAGAAAAATTGATATCAAAGCAAGACAAATGGAGCAAAAACAACTTGGTTGTTTAGAGTAAATAGGGTATGAAAAAACTACCCAGTTATATGGGGATTATACACCATTAATATTTTTGGATCCCGTCATTAAACAACCAACTATGACTCATGGAACGTAGCCCGGCCGTGGTTCAATTGTGTGAAAAGGTGGAGGTCCTAGACATTGATGATGATGATGATGATGATGATGATGATGATGATGATGATGATGATGATGATGATGATGATGATGATGATGATGATGATGATGTGATGATGATGATGATGATGATGATGATGATGATGATGATGATGATGATGATGATGATGATGATGGTGCCAACACAATTTCCAAATATGTTTGATATTCTCAGCTTTGCTCCTACCACTTAACTTCTTGGGTTTCTCTTGATGTCTAGGACTAAGTTCTGCAAGTACTACCCCCACAACCACCCAGGCATTGTTGCATTGCCTGCAACATCCAAATTAAAAACAAAAGCCCAGAAGACGAGAGCTTTACCGCAAGATGGGCACCCACCAGTTATAAATTTTGGGTTATAACCGCCAGGAGCTATGCAAGATGGGCCCAAAAAAACCAGTTATAACTACCCTCACCATCGTTTTTAAGGGGCTGAAAGTTGACCCCGAAAATACATGGCCTCAGGTCTATGAGTTTCACTGGGTAGTTATAACCCTACACTGGCCCTAGTAGGGGCCCATCCTCTATAGGTGAAATATCTCCAGATTCCCAAAACCTAACATCTCCAGATTCCCATCCGCAAGATGATTATTTGGTGAGGCCGCAGATTCCCCAAGGACCTTTTGGAGGTCCATTTTTTCCAGTTCCCAAAACCCCGTAGTGAAACACTACGCGAGATGAAATCCCTGGAAAAATAATATGCAGTATATATATATATATATGTATATGTGTGTATATACAGTATGGACAGTATGTATCTACAGTATATCAATATCATCTAGTGACCTAGTTATCTTCCATCAACCGTACCCTTGCCCCTGAAAACGAACGAATTTCCCCTGAAAGTTGATGGTTGGAAGATGCTTGATTTCCCATAAAAAGTGGTCCAAATATCAGGTGACAACCCTTCATTTGATGGCTGTGCCCCGCCTGTGAAGCCGAGGGCAATGTCAAGTGTCCGGCAAGGACTGCCGTAAGAAAGTTGATCGATCAACAAAAGGGGGGGGGGGGGAAAAACGGTCAAAAGCTGCCTGAAAAGGGAAAAAATCCTCGCAAACAAACTGCTTTTTTTCTTGCGGATTCAAATAGTTTGGATGGAAATGTCGCAACACATCCGGATATTTTTGGTTGTGCGTTTTTTTTTTAGATGAAAAACATTGTAAGTTCTATCTAGATAAAATGATGAACATCGATCAACCTCTTAGAGCAAAGTGTGTTTTCAAACTGAACCAACCAGCTCAAGTGCTGGAAGCTTGGCTGATATATGGCAGCGGACCAGGTTAGGATATTCGGATTCCGAATCAAGGAGATATCAAAATGTCTTATCAAGATCTTCCGAGAAACCTGGAGATTATACATACTTCAGACATCTTCACCAAGAGTCTTGTGAAGAATGGTGCTTTTTTCGTGTCGTGCTTAAACAACTCCCACATTGCTTCACCAACCACCGACACATGTCAAAGTCGATGTCGCAGGTCGTAAGAACCACATCTGTTCCAACATCATGGGGTCACTTGGAGGATCATCCCATTAGATGTAAGTAGTGAGTAACACCCCATTTATAAGCCCCTTCCACAACCCGATCCTTATTCGGGGGTCATGGGGTCATTGGATTCCCAAAATCATCATCGAGGGGCTTTGTGGGCAAGTGGCCCCTATCATCGAAATCTGGCGATGTTTGAAGTGTTTTGCTACCTATGGCAACCTTATAAGCTGGGGAGTGTAAATGAACCTACTGTTGACAGAAGATCCTGCGTTCACCAGTTGGGGATGGTAGTTTATCCCATTATTGATACGGTTTTATAAATCCCAGCTGGTTGTTTGGGATTTCAACTAGTCTAGTTGCCAAAAAGATATGATCCGAGCAACAGTTTTCAAAGCTTTTAGCTGTACTTCTCCAGTGAGTGAAAAAAAACTTTCTCGAACATCTAGCCTCCCTGAAAACTAAGATGTCCCCTGAAAATCGATGGTTGGAAGATGTATTCCCTACTGAAATGGTCACTTTTTAGAGGAAATGTTAGTTTTCAGGGGAGGACCCTGCCTGAAACTAGGCTTTAAACCTTATCTCAATCTCCTTTCAGGGATTCTAAACATGGCCTCTGAATTGCGGGCGTAATAAAATCTTTTTTGTACACGGAGGGAAAAAAAAATAGGCCGAAATCCCTAAAGGAAATTCGGCCTATCCAACCATCCATTTCCAGGTGCAAACTTGCTGTTAGTTTCAGGGAGGGTAACTCATCACTTAAACTTCTAGAGACCTATAGCTTCTCCACTGCAAACGTTTCAGAAAACCCAGGGTCACGACTGACGTTGCGATTTTTTTTTGCTGACCAAGACCGGGTCCTTCGGGTCAGGCTTTTAACAAGGCTCAACCTCTTTGAGAGGTGCCTTGTTTGGTTGTCATTTCTCTGAACGACCACACCGTACAGTATTGGCAAGGGAAAACCCTTGGGATGAGATAGCTGTAGCTGTAAACACCACCCCTGTTGGAGCCCGGCTGGAGCCCGGCTGAAAGGGGATTGGGACCCAATACTCACGTGATATAAGATGTATATAGGGTTGAGTAAGGGGCCCCCATCCCAAGAGTTTTCCCACCAGTTCCCTATGAAAGTACTTGAGCGGAGAGGAGAGACAAGTTCTGATCCTGAAGGACATGTTCAGTTTGTACTGCCAAATGCGAAAGAAACACAAGATATCAGTTGAAATTAAACTGATGATGTATACAGTAACTCAAATTTTGTAAGTATCTGATCATATGCCCCAAAAAAAGGCCAGGTATCTATATCAAGATTTTCAGAAATCAACAAACGAATCTAGCAGTAGCAAATTTTCTGATACCTCGGGCCCTATGGTTTGGCCCCTGTGGTGGTGGAGGGTTTTTTGGCAGCTTAGCAGCGGGAACCAGGAAAAAATACTGACCGATATGCGTATATCAGATAAAATATACCCTCTGGTAAACTAACATGGCAATGGAATATCCGGATGTTTAATAGGAAATACATCTTCAAAGGGTCCATTTTCTATTGGTATGTTAGTTTACCGGATTGTTTGCTGCCATGATCCTGTCCATTCAAGCCGCCCACACTGGTCTTGCAAAAAAAATAAAACACTCCCACACTGAAGATCGATCTATTTCAGGACTTTGTCTGTTCATGTTCGTGATGGTGTACTGTA
The DNA here is from genome assembly GCA_000507305.1 of Breviolum minutum Mf 1.05b.01. Classification (NCBI taxonomy): domain Eukaryota; class Dinophyceae; order Suessiales; family Symbiodiniaceae; genus Breviolum; species Breviolum minutum. Next base: position 60,650 of record DF241519.1, read on the forward strand.
CTACTCCGCCGTCTCAAAATGTTCGAAACTCCATGTTGGCACCCAAGGAAATGATTTTAGCTTAGTAGAAGACAACAGGAGTCGTGGAGTCAACCCGGTCAAACACCCAAGTTGAACAGCTCGAAACCCAAAAATTGATGCAGTTTTCCAAGTTCGTTCGGTTCATGTCCGGACACTTCCTTTTCGGAAAGCCATTTTTCAGAGTTTCACCATTCGTGAAAAACTTTGGGGAATCTATGTTTTTTGTTCCTCCTTTTTGGCAAAAAGACCTCACCCAACGTCACTGTTCTTTGACTGGATACATCTAAAAAAGGGCTCGAAGCTTGACTGAATCCTCTCACTACCCATGTACAGGCCTACGTTGCTGGCACAAAACAGCAACGCACGCAATTCAAAGATTTCTGTGAGTATGCACCCATCGTCCAAAAACATGGAAATCACAAAAAAACAAAAAAAACTGCTTAAAATCGTCTCACTGAAGCCAAAAAAAAGATTCTCCTCTGAAAATTCCTGTCATCTCACATCCTGGTTGTTTTTCTGGAGATTCCCATCTTTTTGGAGAAGCCAAAACATGCCCAAAAAAACCAATGTTTTACAAGGGACCGTTAACAATCCCACAATCGCTGCACCAAGCCAAGGTTTCAGGCTCGGTTTTGTTTGAAAGAGTCCCGCAGATTTCATGTGAGGAAAAACGGTTCGTTTAAATCCCACTAGACACACCAACAAAGGGGCAGCATCTACAGTGGAGATAGAGTTTTCAGGTGGTCTCTTTTTTTGGCTTTTTTTGGTTGGTTCAATTTGTTTGATACTCCTTAGTCCTTGATACTCCATACCAAACGACACCGGCTGCTAATTTTAACGGATCGCTCAAGTTTCAGAGGTGTGTTTTTTCACTTTTCACCACCACTTTTAACAGTGAGTCGGCATAAAATTGCGGTCGACCCTATCAACGTATCTCCCTGTTCTATGATACCCCTTTTCTCATGGGAAATCAGAAGATTTAAAAGGCCCTTGATGGTGACTCCAATCGGCTGAGAAAAATTCTGGTTTTGATAAGCACACTTGACACATTCTTGTGAAACTGTATGAACTAGGAGACACTCCCCTTTATGGGGTACCCTTAGATTCCCTGGATTCAATATTTCTAGAGGTGAAAAAAGAGAAACCACAACAACTGCGCCAGTGACTCATTGCTCTTTCTGAATGCTGGGCGTCTTCACTTTGGTTGATGCGAACCACATGGAAAAACTGATGCAATTGAAGGCACGGTGCGCGGTTTGCACCTATGCAAGTGTGAGAGCACCGTTCTTCTAACTGTCTCCCCCCGAAAAAAGAAGTGCCTGAATAGCGTCAAAAATGAAGAATCCGTCCCAGTGCTACAAAAATCTTAGAATCACATAATATGTGCTGATCACATTGTTTTTTAAAGCATAAAAGCTGAATCCACATTTTTTGAGGCATTTTGTTTGAGGCATCATCAACTTCGCCACAAATTTCGCGAAGATTTCGCAAAAAAAGGGGAGAAAATCTTCGGCCCAAAAAACCGTCAGACTTTGTCGATGGCACGGGGAATGTGGTGGAAATGCTCATGGATGGCGTCCTCAAAGGCGATCAATTTTTTTTTTTCGGTCGGAAGGCACGTGGCTGGCAAAACCCTCGACAAAAATCCACACGTTCTTGGAATTTACCCTCTTGGGAACTAAGATAGCCATGGAAAATCCACCATTTTTGATGGTATTTACCAGGAAAGACAGGAAAGATGGGGATGTTCATGGGCTATGTTAGTTTCAGGGAGAGTATTTTGTTGAAAGGAGAAAAAACCAGGTGTTTTTTTCATCCTATTTTGTTGGATTGGAGAACATTTCTTTGTGTCAGGATTGTATTGTTGAAAGACTATATGCAGGTTAACAGTTTTGACGATTTCATGGATTGCCATCCAAGTGGTGGAATTTTTGACATAGGCCCCAGGAATGTATCCCCCAAAAAGAAAACCGCCCAACACAGACGGCAGATCTCTTTTGGGGGGCAGAAAAAACCACAGTTTTTTGCAATTGCATGGATTGCCGACAGTCAAGTGGCAACATTAAAAATGTCAGGAAGCCCAAAGGCAGAAGTCCCATTTTTTTTCTCGTTCTGCACAACGAATCAAACTATGAAAAAATAATCCACCCAAAATGTTCTGTGTTTACTTCCAAAAATCATTTATATATACTGTATATATATATATCCCCAATGTTCTTCTGTTTTTTTTCACCCTTCAACATCTTACTTACTTCTACCCAGTCTACCACGCACTTGTCATGTAAAAACCCGAGACACTGCCACCATCATGGGCACTGCCGGCTTGGCATATTTGGCCAAGACCTGGCAGCTCCAAAAAACCAGGCAACTTTCAATGGAGTGAAATGATTAACCCTTATAAATGGCCGAAAATAAATGGGTTTCACTGGAGTTATAACTTACCCTACTTATATTTGAAGGGGCCCCTAAATAATATAGTTGTAAATGGATAGAATTATATATATATATAAATATGGTTTGATGGAGCGAAATAACCCCTATACGTAAGGTGTTTTGTTCACCCCAGTGAAACGAATTGACTTTCGGACATTTTTTTCGGGATGATTTAAAGCTCCATTTGTTTCCGATCGGCTTGGGGGCCCACCTGTTCCCAAGCAAACACTGTATATCCAAACCAACGGGACCCATACAGGTCGAGGATGCTTCAGAAGCCTGGTTTACAAAAAAAAACGTTGAAAATTCACATGGTTCCTGAAATTCGTTACCTCCCGGCCCCCAAAAAGCAAGCCAAGGATCCGTTTTTCCGTAAAAACCATCATGAATTTCAGGGGGATAAGCTCGCTGCTAAACCTCCAGGGACCCTGAGAGTTGGAACCCCTGTCCATAAGCGGGACCCATATCATGCCCATACACCGGTTGGGGCGTCTTATGGGAGTCATATGGGAATGGGGGGTCTCACTATCCGGGGTGAAACCAAGTTGGTGTAGTTGGTCCCAAACCTTGCGGAAAATGCTCACAGCAAGAAACACCCAATTGCTGTAGCGAAAAAAATGGGGAAACAGCTTCTGCCCTTTCCCAAACTAACATAGCCCTTGAAAATAGGCCTTCCCAAAATTGCAATCATTCGCTGATGCTCAAGGCACTTCAGTAAAAAAGACAAGATTCGAAGATGTAATTCCCATACGGTTGATGGAAAAAAAAACTGCACCACCTGGGATGGTGCTAAAACTTTGTAAATAATGAGGTAAACTACCAACTCAACTGGTGCATTTCTTTGTTTTTGACGATATGATATGCTCAGGATTTCTTTGTGGTATTTTTGTGTGTTTTGTGTTTGTCCATGTCCATGTTGTTGTTTTTTTTCAAAGCCCTAGCCCATGGTCCCCCAAACGCCGGAAACCCCCCAATTCAATACCTTCTGAAGCTTCTCCAGCTTCTTATCCGACTCCCGTCTCCTCAAAAGGCCGCACGAGTGACGTGGTTGTTTGAAGGGCTAAGGTTTGGACCCTCCGGAAGTTGGGACCCTTGGAACTTTCTAAGAATTTTCCAACATACCCCTGGAACATACCCCAGACCCAGAACCAACAGTTTATGTTTCGGAATTCCTTTCATTTGGGGGTTTGGGGAGGCCTGGGGTATGCGAAACAGGGGTATGTTGGGGTTCTCTTAGAAACTTGGAGACATTGGTATTTGCATACATATCTCTCCATATTGTATATTACTGGAACCCAAATGGGGCCCCTTGTTTTGGTTGGAAGGTTGACCTTGTTTTGGGGGGTTGACCTGCAAAAATAGAGGTCTTTGGGGTTCCAGGTTTATATGTGTATAAACATATATATATACATATATCTATATATGCTATAGAATTATTTATTCAAAACGGGGATTTAAAAAAATAGTAATTAATATCCATAGCACCTTCTAAACGATGCTATCCTCAAGAAGGTAAGGATCGTCTTTTCATCAACATGTTTCAAAATTTCCAAGTCCCTGTTCCTTTGTCAGGTATGCCTTGATATCTCCTCCTATTAAGGCCAATCCAGGACGAATCAGAAACTTGACGTAGACACAGACATTTCAGGGGAAGATTCTGGAAAACTTCCATTCCTCGAAGTCATGGGTTAAATCCCATCGCTACTGGCAAAAAAACAAATACAAAAAAAGCACCAGGAATCAATAGGGCTTTAAAAGAATGAGCCGGGACCATTCGAAGGAACACGCAAAAAAGGTGGAGCTTCAAATAAAGTGTCTTGGTTCAATTTTTTCCTGCAAAGAAACGTGTTCACCTTCAGATCCCTAGCATTTTCGAAGGGATCAGATTTACAGATTTTTGGTGGAGCTTTGAGCCTTTGAGCCCTGCCCGATGGTTCAGCTAGTGGATTTGAAGGTTAGAAACGGTTTCCCTTCAATAAAATGAACAATTAGATTGCACTCCAGGGAACAATTGCATATTCTGCCATTCCCGGGAAAGGGAGATTAGTGATCATTGGAAATGGAGGGTAAACTTACCCACTTATCATGGCTAGTCAACCTACCCCCACCCCTAAGGTACCCCCCCCCCTTCGAAATACAGGTGCTTTTATTCAGCCTTATTTCTGGAGGGGGTAAGGTAGCTTAGGGAGGGGGCCCCTAACCTGATCAGTCATAAACTTGCTGTTTTCCAGGGTGTTTCAGCAGGCAACCAAGGTAAAGGTGTTCTTCCCTTCCGCGTTTCCACCCACCTATCAACCACTGATTCCAAAGCTCGACGCGCCTCCACAAGACTTGACCGACAAAAAAATGGTGCAGAAAGTATGGACAACATGGATGCATGTGTGTTTTACATATATATTATATCAACAAACGTATCTATACACTTACATCTATACATATTTATACACATCTATGCTTTATATTCATGTCTTGCTTCACACAAGAATCTCCCAAATTAACTTGTTCCGCAATGATTTTTCCTGGCTGCAAAAAATACTGAAGATCTGAAGCTGTATTCTTCTTCAAGTCAAATTTCTGTACATGAATTGTTACATAGAAATCCTTTAGGGTACTTGGAGGATCGCCCCAGTCAGTAAGTGCTTAACAACCATGGTTAGTAAGTCCCCTAAGTAGGTTGTTCCCCTTGCAAATGGCCTAAATGGCTTGTAAATGGGGGTAACCAACCACTTACTCATTGGGATGATCCTACAATTAGCACCCTGGCTACCCATTCCTCTGGGATTTTCATTTCACCAAAGGTTTCGGGTGGTTCAAATGGTTTGGCTCCAGACCAGAAACAAAAAAACATATTGATTCTCAAGGTGTCTTGGTTGTCAACATTTCTTAGAAAGGCCACATATATAGGTATATATATATGTATATATACTATACACACATACTATATATGCATATATACATCTCTGGAAGTCAACCACTATTTCAAAAATGGTGGTTCCTTTTTGGATGATGATAGACCCTTACTATAAAAAAAAATGTGGTTCGCAAACACTCCTATAAAAACTGGTGGTTGGACTTCCATGGCATATATAAGTTTTCCCGTCAAAGACAAAACAACCGAATGCTGTCAGTTTTCCAGAGATTCCTTTCTTGCCAGGTCTTGCCATTTTGGACGATGACATTCTACTAGTTGATTCTTCTACTTTGGATGTCCAAGTAGAAGTTAGGATCAATGGTTAGGATCAATGGGCTAGTTATAACCTACTTATAAATAGGGTATCTATATATATTGGGGTTATATAAATCCATTGATCCTAACTTTTCCTAACTTCCTGGGACATCCAAGTAGCGATTTGAATCCCCGCCTTCACCAACTCGTTTCGCTGCCATGTCATCACGCGGAGCGCTTCGCCGGCGTTTCCTGACGAGGGGAATGTTTGCCTCCAAGATGTTCTTGGCGTGTTATTTTCTTGTCGTTGTTGTTGTTGTTGTTGTTGTTGTTGTTGTTGTTGTTGTTGTTGTTGTTGTTGTTGTTGTTGTCGAGGATGATGATGATGATGATGATGATGATGATGATGATGATGATGATGATGATGATGATGATGATGATGTCATTTTGCTGTTGCGGCTGTTGTTGGGTGGTGGTGATGATTGTGGTGCCTGTCTAAGTGCTTGGTTCTGCCACTATAAAATCAACTGATCGTCCAAAAACAATTCCGAATGCCATTCGTCCAGAAGGAATTGTGTTTTATTCAACAGCTAACCAGACCCAGTGGCATTTATTACTTGTCAAAATACAGAGATCATTATACGACCAACCCAAACAAGGCATTATTCTTTGGGGGGCAAATCCCGAAAAAAGAAATTACCACCACCATTTTAGCAGGCATGAAGTTAGCTCCTCCCAATATAGTGCAATTTAATGACCCCTGTCCTTCCCGTTTTTTGCGCTCGCAGGCCACTGCCTTAATCCAACCGAGCACTTTTTATAGCACACGATTTTTTCGCAGCGAAAATGGTGTCAAAAACCGACTTGCGATTTGGGAAAAAGTCAATAAACATCATAAAATTCGAGCTTGAATTTGGCAAAAGTTAGCTTGCTAAAAAACATGATGTCAATGTTTTCGTCCATTTTTCGAAGTGTCAAGTGCTCATCATTCAATTGGTTGTCAAATTTGGTGTCTCACATGAGCTGATTGGTTCAGGTTCCCCCGGATCCTTGCGAATCATGGCTTATGAAATAATCCCTTTTTTGGTAACTGAGTCATTCATATTTCATTCCCCAATTTCTACAGCATACATAACCAAGGGCCCTAACTGGTCACTGCAAAAACATCAATAAGAAATCCAGAAATCAAAAGCCACCTTTTCCTCTCGGGCCTCATTTTTGGGGGTAAAAAAACCATCATCTTCCCTAAGCAAATCCCCTTCATACGGCTGGGGATTTCCTTGGTGGGAAACGTGCAAAATTTGCATGAAGTTCGGGATTTCCGTTTCGGCCCCCCGAGATGGGTCGTTATAAATGGAGTGAAATAATCCCCATACATGACCGAAAATAAATAGGTAACTGGGGTGAAATAACCATATCTATAGGGGCTATAATCCCATTTAAAACTGGCAATGACTCTTTCGGATGGTGAAAATAACCCAAAACTTCCAGGGGTTACACACCGGGAAAGATAACATGACAATGGAAAACTCCAATCATTTACTACAAATGATGATTTTCCGGCCAGCCATGTTAGTTTTTGGGTGGCCTGGTATATAACTTGAAACTTATAAGCCTATTTATAACTCGGCTTTTTGAGGCTCTTACAGTGTTCATGGCTGGTCAACCAACCCCCCTAATATACACCCCCTCACAAATAGCCGGCATTATTAAAGGCTTCTTAACCATTGATTTGCCTTTTTAAGGCCGGCTATTAAATCCTTATTTCTGGGGGGCTTCGTGGCCCGGGTGGGTAGGTTGACCAGCCATGAGCTTTTCCACCCCTGAAAACTAACGAATGACGTTGGAAAATTCCCGTTTGTTCAATAGGAAATACAGTACATCTTCTTTTTTGTGGATTTTCCAGACAATCATGTTACACCCTGGAAGATTAACATGGAACCTACAAATCACCCATTTACTAGTAGAAAGGAAAATGATCTGAACCATCCACCTCCATGGAATTATGTTCCATGTTAATCTTCCGGGGAGTGTAGTTTTTTGGTTTCTTGCGGCGAAAAAAAAAACAAACATTCCGAATCTGAGGTCGACCCACCCTTTTCGGACGCTTCTCCTCTATCACCTTTGCCCGAAGCCGCCGGTCACGGCAGGTGATGATAAGTTGAAACCCGAAAAAAAACACGGCAGCGGTCGGCCTTTACGTTACGTTGCACTTTGCATGGGAAGAACTGGTCGTGGTAAATAGGAGTCCTTAGTTGATTCAATGTATATATATATATATATGCTATTGAATACTTGGATTTGCTTCTTAGATGCTTGGATAAAAGTTCCAAAAATCTTCGGACCCAAATGGTGGTAGTTTGATGGTGATGAATCCCATGGTACAATCTGTAAAACATCACCGCATCAACAAATCCAAATTGAAGGTGAGGGGAAACTTGATGCCTTTCTTTCAACGAGTTGTCACTGGAGTCATTCCAAAGAAAAAGGACCCAAACTTTCAGAGGGGAACCTTACTCAACAACTTTCAGCGGGAACCAAAAAACGCCTATGAAGTTGCCACAACATTCTTTGGGGTACGTACCAGGAACTCAAACGCAGAAATTTAGAAGTTTGATACTTCGTTTTGATCTCTGTAGGTCTTGACATGTGTTTTCAAAACCAATCAGTTTGACCCACGGGACCCACTTCTGAATTTGACTCCTACAATTGTTTAATCCCTCAGTTGACAATTGATTTGGTGAATTCGGGTGTTTTTCCAAAATAAAACATCTTTAATGATTAAATGGACCGATAGTAGATAGCTCTATATCTTAGTTGTTGCATCCGTATATAATAGATACGCATAAGTTACATGGGAACCTTCTTTTCTACACCTCCCAATTTTTGGGAAAACCTTTTTTCTAATGAAAACTTCCACCAGCTGACACCATGGATACCAAAAATCCCTGCCAAAAAACAACAGTGGTCATTATATTGCCAACTCAAAAAATGGAGTATTACACAAGGGAAATCCCTCAAAAAATGTCCATACTTTTTTGTATGAAGTTTGATTCCCCCCAAAAATGGATGGCATGGAAAAAAAAAATCCTGAGAAATGTCAACCCCCCCGGGCCCCTCCCGAATAACCTCTGGTTCCAACTTCTCTGAAGGTCTGACAGCAAAAAACATCGACGAAAACCGCGGAGGCGGGGGGATCTCAGGGGGATTCTAGCATTCCGAATTGGCCTGATGAATTTCCGGGACCGGATGTTGGTTCAAAAAAAAACACGATATGGATGTTTCCGAAAATAGGGGGTTTTCCCCCCAAATCATCCATTTTAATAGGGTTTTCGATTATAAACCATCCATTTGGGGATACCCTTATTTTTGGAAACACCCATATCAAGGGAAAAAAAAAGGAACCTGCAACGAGGTCACGCAACTTCGCATGATTTTTCTGGCCATGTTTTTGGAAGCAATCTGATCATGTCAGGCCAGAAAATGTCTTGAAATGGAAATTAGTTTTTAAAAAGCCGGGATTGATTCAGCAGGTGTCACTGGTTCATTGTAAATCATGTGGATAACATTTATCTAAAGGAATCCTATGTTTTTTCACCAAGCTTCAAACGAAAAATGATGAGCTAAGAAAATGAGCAAAGAAAGAAACCCCCAAAAAAGTTATCCCCAATAAATCATGGGTTTTCACAATGAATTGTATTTCCAGCCATAGATCTTAAAGATATCCATAAAGAGATTCCAATTCTGAATCCAACTACACGACACTGGGATTTTCCAAAAACGTCATGATTCATACCCCACAAAAAAGAAAAAAATGCCATCCTCCCGCTGAGCCCACTGGTGAGAACTGGCTAAACCTTCGCGTTATGTATTTGTTTGTTATGTATTGTATATATATATTATGTATATATATAAATACTGTATATGAGTACAGTATTGTAAAAATGTTGGAACTCGAAAAAATGTGTATTACCAATTTACCAATCTATATTAATCTTAAAAATTCAAAAAACATGCAAATAAAAATCAGCCAATTTAGCAGGCCTTAGCATTTTTTTCACAAGCACTAAATCACCAACCCCAACAAGACCTCGCCTGCGCTGCACTGGAGGTAAGGACGCATGAAGCTCCTCGGGTCGTGACCGTGACATTCCATGAAATCCTGGTTGTTGAAGATTGATCCTTATGTCATGGTTTATGAAATAATCATATAAATGATCCCCATTTAACTGTGTAGTATTTCATCCCCTATCCATCCATGGTATATTTACCTACATTTGGTAGTTTTTATGGGATCCGTTCTAATAGTTTATTACAATCCCCATATTACCCGTAGTATATAGTTCTTAACCCATGAGGACTGGGAAATATTTACCTGCTAAACTACTATATAGTTTGTGGATAAATAATAAAGGGATCCTTATATTGGCTTATTATCCTCCCCCATATAACTGGGTAGAAAAAACTCCATTAAGAAAAAAAAACAACCAGGGTTTGGAAAAAACCCTTGTGGCATTCCTGGTTGGTTAATAGGGATGCTTATTCCTGGTTGGCTTTTTGTAGTCCCTATATATAAGTGAGTTACCCTCTGGTAAACTAATATAGCTGCCTGGAAAACTTCCCCATCTTCAAATGGGAAGAAGTGCATCTTCAAAATGGCTGGTTTTTTTTCCAGCCAGCTATGTTCGTTGATCCCGGAGTGTACGTGAAGTTGTAAATGAAACCACTGAAATTGTACCGGGGGGGGTGTACTTTTTTCGACCCAAAACTCACTGAATGTTCCCCCAAACCATCATGGGGATTTCCCACCCCATACTCTAGTTCACACTTTATCCGGCTGCTTTTTAAATGGGTGAAATTCACTTGGGCTCACATCTTTTTCCCCCGAAAACAAGGCCGATCAACATCCTTCTTCACACGAGCCATCTGTCCAGTGCGAAGCATGTGTTTCAAGCGCTCCTGGATCGAGGAAAAACACAATGAGCATTCTCCACGCTGGAGGGATCTTTACACCGCGGAACACTAATGGTTGGTACTTCAAAATACCTCCTGTTGGAAAAGGCGAAACGTATCTACAAAACCACGTTCCAAAAGCTAGTTTTGGGGCGTATGACTCACAGAACACCTTCTGGGGAAACTTCTGGTAGTGATGAATTGTTCGGTTTTTCCCACTACACTGTGTTGATGCCAACGTCTAATCTTCTTTACGAAATACGAGTAACAATTTGATTTCATGGTATTTGGATTCAAGTTGCATTGTTGAAATGACAAAACTAGAAAAATATCAGGCATTTAAAATGGGAATCTTCCCCAAACATGGGTGAACATACAAAAAAGTAAACTTCCAAGACAAATATCTTCCGTTCCTTTCCGCCTTGTGTTGGATCTTCCTCCAAACAAATCATCCCCCAACCCTTACTCCGAAGTGGCGGGCCCCAGGCCACGGGCCTTACTTCGAAGTTGCACTTCTAAGTCAACTGTGATGTAATTGGAGCTAGGCCAATCAGCTTGCTCCTGGGCTACCAAACGCCTCAACAAGTTGAGCCACACACTTAACATGGACAAGGTGGGCCCCGGATCCAGTTATACATGGAGTTATAACACCTATGGACCTATGAATGGCCGAAAATAAATGAGTAACTCGGGTTATAACTCTACTTACAAGGATTATAACCCCAATTTATAAGTGGTGGGGCCGACCTTGTGTAGAGTTTGAATTACTATTTCGCAGCCTCTCCAACTTATGTTGATTTGGGGGCCCTCACTAGATATTCCCCCAGGTAAATATATTCTAGTCGGAGCTACCTTTCGGTCTATCCTATCCAAAAAAATCTTCCGTCTATCCTATCGATCACTTGGCAATGGCTCAACGGTAGACTTCAGGGGTGGAAACTGAACGAAGCAACTTCGGGAGAAGGAGCTTGAGCTCCAAATCAGAATCACTAACGATGATTTTTTTCCAGTCTTGCATGGCGATCCTTCTATAAAAAGAATGGCGATCCAAAAAAAAAATGGAAAAATGCTGTGATCATCAAAAAAGTCTCTCTCCCAACTTTCATGACCTTTTTTGACTTTGAACCCAACCATCTTCACCACATTGGCACCTCTGTACTGCTGCCTCTGCACCCCAATCTCGATGTCGTGCTGACCGTGGTGGTGGTACAGGCCGCGGCGACGGCGCTGGTGGAGAAATCGAGGTCCCCGCACCATTTGCCGCCGTGGACCCCGTGGCTGCCACAGGTCGTGGCGTGGCAACCGACGCAGGGCCCATGGCACTGGCAGCACTCGTAGCACTTCCAGGCACCGGCGTTGGGGCCGAAGGCGGCGTGGCAGCCGAGTCCTTCGAGTCCTGGCAGCTGTTGTGGAAAGGTGAAATTTGCATCTACCCCCCACGAAGTAGCAACAGTCAGCACCAGCATGGCATTACATTTGTAGGTTCATGCATCCCAACCTACTGTAAACCTTTATTTGGGTGGGGGGTTAGATCCAACACCTCTTCATGCTGCAAAACCCCCCACACTTTGCAAAACCGCCCAAAAACGATGCTTAAATGCCCCCCCAAACCTCATGCCAAGCAGGAAGACCTTTTGCCAGATAAGGCATAGAGTCATACTCCTGGCGGGTGCGAAATTCACTTACAAGGTGGGCCCAAAAAAAAACATAAAATCCATAAAATGAGATTTTTTAACCCCAGGGAACCCCATTGATTTTCTGCCGTTTATAAGGGTTATTTCATCCCATTTATACCTGGGCCCCGGGCCCACCTTGTAAAAAATCCATTGCACTTCACCCAACCTACCTAGCCATAAAAGTGATATATATTCTAACTTGGATCGGCCCCCCATCCAGAAACAAGTCACCACCAGGAATCTTACAATTTTTCGGTTCGGGAATCCCTATGCCCTATATATACCTTTATTTGCCACTGCTACTGGGTAGATGGGTTAGATTCAAGATACAACATTCACAATTCATATTTTTTTCCCAGTCTTCTACGGCACCGTTTTTGTTGACCTGGCATTTCTCTCCATGCCTTCCAGCCAAAAGTCAGCCTAACAAATCCTCCAGCCAACTCAGCCACCAAATCTCCGTCAGATCAACAGATCAAGCACCAGCAATGAGCAACGTGGGTGTGGGAATTTCAAAACAGCCGTTGAGCATTGTTGAGCAACGTTTACAACAAGTTGCCCTCAGCTGACATGAAAAATTCTACTAATTGGTTTATGGGGATCCAAAAAGAATGGCTTATGTTAAATATTCCCGGAATATGAATGGGTATCCTATTTCATCCCCCCAAAAAAACAGCAAATCACCAGGCTCAGTTGAACAAAACTTTGTGAAAACAAGTTGCACAAAACTAGTTCCAGGTGATTCAAAGTGACCTTTTTATCCCCTGGTTGGAGGTCACTTAGTCAGTTAAAAGGGTCACTTAACCATCCCAAAAAGGTCACAAAGAATTGCCAGGTTGGTGGCTTTTCACCTACCCATTTGAAAAAACATCACCTCCTCAAGTCGTGGATCACCTCCTGAAAGTTCGGTAGGTGAAAAAAACATATTTAAGATCAATGGTTGTTTCTGGTTCCCATCAAAAGGTGGGATCAGTAGCATATGGGGCCCCCCAGAAAGGCAAGGACTATAATGACTATAAGTGGCATGTATATACTACTGCCAATTGGGGGATCATATGGGCCACCGAGCCCACCTTTTATGGGAACCGGAAACAACCATTGATTTGAAACCACCACCTGCTTGGATGTCCCGTTGGAAATTAGTACTTGGTCAACCATTGATGGGAAACACCTAGCCTTATGTTGGGGATGGTCATCTCTCCTTTAATAGGGAATGCTTATGATATGTATATAAACCCTACTATAAGGTTGATGATCATCCCTACCATACTGTTGATGGCTGAAATCCCAAACAACCACCTGAGATGTATACAACCCCGTAAATAATGATGATATTTACCATATCAACTGGTTAGCCGGGATTTCTGAACCATCAACAGCTAGGAAAACCTTGTGGTTCAAGAAGCCGGCCGAATCCAATTCCGCCATCTTTTGCCGAATCCAATGCCTTCCAGAAAAGCAGCGTTTCGCCGAGATCCTGACGCCTTGGCTGCCGATGTGATGTGATGATGAACAACTTCGATACATTTTCATGAGGCTCAAAAAATCACCTGGGGGTCCCCTAAACAACCATTTACCCTCTAGTAAACTAACATAGAAATGGAAAACCACCATGTTTGAGAGGAGATACATCTTCAAATGGTGGATTTCCCATTGCTATGTTAGTTTACCGGAGTGTATAAATTGTTGTTTCAATTGGATGATGAACCAAATCTTTACATAGGAAATGATTTTTGTTATCTTAAATTTGGTTATTTGGGGTTCCAGGCAGTTATAAATGGGGTGAAATAACCTCCACAAGTAGGGTTTTTTCACTGCAGGGAAACCTATTCATAAGGCCATTTCTAAGGGTTTCCTAACCCCATGTAGAACTGGATCTGGGGACCCATCTTGTACACCCTGGAAGTTTTGTACAGCGAGTTTGCCCCCGAAAAGTCACTCCAACAGGAAAGGATCCTCTGGAAAAGCATCATGTTTCCAGAGGTCGCCAACTGGGTTTTTAGCAGTTTTTTATGTCTGGGCAAAATTTGATGAAATAATTCACTGGTTGGTGGTTTCAACCCCTTTGAAAAATATTAGTGAAATTGGATCATTGCCCCAAGGTTAGGGGTGAAAACAAAAAAATATTTGAGTTGCCACCATCCAGTTCACCAACTCGAATTTTGCTGCAAATTATTGCCAACCCCAAGCTTTCGGCAAAACTTTTTACATGACCTATGAGCTGGACCTTGAGATTTCTTGCAACTTAACTTCATGACTCAGGACTGATCCTTTCCAAGTTGAGAAAATTGGGATGAAATACTAAAAGCTGCAAACCTCTTGATGTTTCAGAAAATTAGCCAGAAAATCAACGGTCAAAACTGGAAAAAAAATGCATGGCGTGATACGTATCATATCCAACTGGTCAAGGATCGAATTTGTGGAAGTCGTCAATGGTTTTTGTTGCGATCATATTCCACCACAAGCTATACTGATCGAAAATGGCGATGATTCTCCCCAAAAGGTGCCCAAAACACATTTAAGGGCATATAACTAAGTCTTGAATCAAGGCATAAACCCTGGTTTAACCAACATGGCTTGATCCTGCTCGGGAAACCAGTTTCCAGGCTTGTGTACCCAAAAATGTACCCTCCAGGGAACGATCACATCAGGGTAGGCCCTGGAAAAAAAAATTACAACCCCTGCAAAACAAATTTAAGGGTTTCACCCCCACTAAAGCACTACACGACCACAGGACCAGAGGACCACAGGACCAGAAGACCAGAGAACCACAGGACCAGAGGACCAAAGGACCAGAGGACGACAGGACCAGAGGACCACAGGACCAGAGGACCAAACAACCAGAGGACCAAACAACCACGTTTCGGGTCCTTGGTCGCGCGCGCTCTGAATCACGCAGTTCCCATAAGTATTCCGTCGTTATGTGCAAGATATACATTGATTCATAGGCTTGCAGAGCATACGCGACCAAGGACATGTTTCAAGTATGTACCGAAGCAGTCGATTGCGTGGCAATTTGAACATGAGCGTCATCACAGGTTTGGACATGTTTCACAAGTATGTACCGAGGCAGTCGATTGGGTAGCACTTTGAACACGAACGTCATCACAGGTTTGGACATGTTTCAAGTATGTACCGGGGTAGTCGATTGCGTAGCACTTTGAACACGAACGTCATCACAGGTTTGGACATGTTTCAAGTATGTACCGAGGTAGTCGATTGCGTAGCACTTTGAACACGAACGTCATCACAGGTTTGGACATGTTTCAAGTATGTACCGAGGTAGTCGATTGCGTAGCACTTTGAACACGAACGTCATCACAGGTTTGGACATGCTTCAAGTATGTACCGAAGCAGTCGAATGCGTGGCACTTTGAACACGAACGTCATCACAGTTTTGGACATGTTTCAAGTATGACCCAAAAATTCCAAATACGAAGCACTTTTTTTCACAGATTTGGACATGTGTCACATCTCTGACAAAGACAAAAACACTGCTCCCAGTGGGACGAAAGCTCAGTCTGGTCCTTGGCCGCGCGTGTTGCCGAAACCATATGAAACGATGTTTATTATGCACAAAAAACAAGCGTTTACCATGGGGAGTACATGGTCAAAAACGCGCGCGACCAAGGACCCAGAAGGAACAACCAGAGGACCAAACAACCAGAGGACCAAACAACCAGAGGACCAGAGGACCAAAGGACCAGAGGACGACAGGACCAGAGGACCACAGGACCAGAGGACCAAACAACCAGAGGACCAAACAACCAAAGGACCAAACAACCAGAGGACCAGAGGACCAAAGGACCAGAGGACGACAGGACCAGAGGACCGCAGGACCAGAGGACCAAACAACCAGAGGACCAGAGGACCAAAGGACCAAACAACCAGAGGACCACAGGGCCAGAGGAGCCTAAATTTCTTTTCCAGTGGCTGTAAATATTTTTCCAGGGAACGTGATTTTTTTTCCAGGGAACGTAAATTTGTTTTCCAGTATCATCCCATCACATCACATATCGCCGATATAGGAATAGGAAAAGGGGACCTTTTTTTTTCAACCCTCCAGCCATTTTTTCCAACCCCACCTGTTTTTTTCAACCCTCTTTCCGTTTTTTTCAACCCCACCTGTTTTTTTCAACCCTCCTCCCATTCTTTTCAACCCTCCTACCGCTGCCACTCCCAGTGCTACCATTACAGCTAGGACTACTACTGTTATTATTACTACTACTACTACCACCACCACCACTACTACTACTGCTGCTATTATTACTACTACTACTACTACTACTACTACTACTACTACTACTACTACTACTCCTACTCC
>DF241520.1:5971-8471 GCA_000507305.1 Breviolum minutum Mf 1.05b.01
CGCTTGCATTGACACACTGCCAAAGTATTGCGCCTGTCACGCAAAACACGAAAATGACCTCACATTTTGTGACTTGGGAACGCCAAAACGAGCATTTCATGCGAGACTTCCTCCACTTTTCATACTTTGAAAGACAGGATGGTGTCGCAGTGCGAATGTACCGCCCAATAGAGAGAAATTAACGAGTTGGCGACGACGAGGCGACGACGACACGACGACGACACGACGACGAGTCGACGACGACACGACGACGAGGCAGCAAAACAAAGCGAACACAGGTCCAACCCCAGACCCCAACTATAAACGGGAACCCTTCGCTACGCATTCGGGAAAAAAAGTTCAAGGTTGTGGTCTATCCATTGTATGTTTCCTTTCCCCTTCTTTTCATCAGCCTCTACCCTTTCATTATGCATATCATTGTATATATATATATATATATGTTCTTCTTGCCCCGTCTGAAAAATTACGGTGTCCTCTCGTTCTGTGGACAGTCTTGAATTGCCTGGGTGTTCAAATCTGTCGCGCCAGTTGTGTGTAGTAGTTCCGGTTTTCCTTTATTTTCAATGCTTCAATCATTCCGGCGGGAATATCCCCTTCGCCCTTGCTTTGGATAGGCACTACGACCACACATTTATTGAAGATGTCCATCATTAATAAACCCACTCTCAATTTTGCTTTTCCAAGTCATTGATGAAAAACGAAACCATCTGAGACTGATAAAACGGATACGGTTGAACAAATGAGTTTTTCTTGAGTGCTTTCTTTGTTCCACATCCTCTCTAAAGAAGTCCTCAACATCTTTCATGGTTGTAGATTTGCCTTTTTCCTTTGCGTCTTTTGAAGTCGTTGCCTTACTTTCAAACCCTGACCTGTCAAAAGAAACCTTAAGCGAGTGAAAGTACAAATGATATAAATAGTGGGAGCTCAGGTTCTCCACAAGGGGGGTTCCACAAAGGGGGGTTGGTTTTCAGTTTGTCAGTTGTTTTGTTTTTTGTCATTGCGGAAAGTTCTGGAAACCGGAACGATTCCGCAGCTGAAAAACTGAAAAACTGACTGTTTCCGCACCAATTCTCCATATGGGGTTGGCTTTTCAGCTGTTCAGTTTCACTGGGTTTTCATTACGTGACATTTTTTGAATGATATATACCTCTATTATATGCATATACATATGTATATGTTCAGGTTCAGGGTCCCACCCCTCCCTCGTCATAACCAATGCCTCCGCCCTTTGTTTCCCTTCCCTCCTCCTTGTGGAATGGTTGGGGGCTGGGCTTGTATATAAAGGGGAAACCACCTTATATCGGGAATCCAACAATGATATGGGGATACCACATGAACAGTACCACAAAGGGGGTGGGGTAGCGCACCGCAAGCCGGGATCATATGGTGCCCCCCCTCAAAAAAGCTCCCAAAAGCTAGAGGCCAAAACGTGCACAAAAACAAAACTGTAAATACCATTGCCGTTCTTTGAAACATAGGTTTTCGGGGGACCACCATATGCGCATATACATATAGATATAGTGTATATATGTGTATATTACACATGTAAAAAATACAGTACATTATACCCATCGATTACCTAAAATGCATGCGTATGTCAATGACAAATGAGTTGAAGAGTAGTCACAAATTATCGAAAACTATGTAGTTGTAAATTCACAGATCCACGCTACAAGTATTACAAAATCATAAAACTATCGATAGGACAAATATAATCACATAAATACATATATATTATATAGTACTGAAGCATTCATTCCCAAAAACTCAAAAATCTGCGCGTCCACACAGGAACCGCTCAAAATTAACACATTTAGGAGCCCAAAGAAGCAGCAAAACAAAAGCTGTTTATCTTCCAGGCTTCCAGGCCCACCCCTTCCACCCCCAATTGTCAGGATGCACTGTTCAATGTTCCCCTTTTTGTTGTGGTTGGTGAGCATGTGTGGTAGTGGTAGTGGTAGTGGTAGTGGTAGTGGTAGTGGTAGTGCTAGTGCTAGTGCTAGTGCTAGTGCTAGTGCTAGTGCTAGTGCTAGTGCTAGTGGTAGTGGACGTGGTCGTGGTCGTGGTCGTGGTCGTGGTCGTGGTCGTGGTCGTGGTCGTGGTCGTGGTGGTGGTGGTGGTGGTGGTGGTGGTGGTGGTGGTGGTGGTGGTGGTGGTAGTAGTAGTAGTAGTAGTAGCAGTAGTAGTAGTAGTAGTGGTAGTAGTGGTAGTAGTAGTAGTAGTAGCAGTCGTAGCAGTCGTAGCAGTCGTAGCAGTCGTAGCAGTCGTAGCAGCAGCAGCAGCAGCAGNGTCGTAACGGTACGTAGGTCGTAGTCGTAGCGAGTCGTACGGTCGTAGCGACGCTAAGCACGCAGCAGCAGCAGCAGCGCAGCGAAGCCGCACGCAGCAGCAGCAGCAGCAGCAGCAGCAGCAGCAGCAGCAGCAGCAGGAGGAGGAGGAGGAGTAGTAGTAGTAGTAGTAGTAGTGGTAGTAGTGGTAGTAGTGGTAGTAGTGGTAGTAG
>DF241520.1:13471-26170 GCA_000507305.1 Breviolum minutum Mf 1.05b.01
AACCCACAGCTTCACTTGGGCCACTTGAACTGAATCGGTTTCACATCACAAACACTTCAAAGGTGAGTCCTTCGGCCTCCTTGATCTCAGGTCGCTCTATACATAGCTGGAGCTCAGATTGCCCATCAACCTAATGTGACAACAGTGACAACATACACTTCAGAAGATGTATTGATGTGTTGACAAGCAATCTGCATCTCAGTGTCTTGCCTTCATGGCGGCTAGCAGGTCCATCGCAGTCCCCGCCTGACCACCAAACCTTTTCTGAGATGCAAATGCATTGATTGATGCATCTATTAATCTATTACAGTACTTATTACGTGATGCGGCCATGGAAAAAACCTCGGGAACAACTTGGATCCTAAAGAGGCTGGGTCAGCAAGCTGAATTTGTTCAGAAAAGTATGTGGAAGTAAGCAGCAAGCAAAGCCCAAACTCGTTTGGTCCTTTCAATAATATCTGCGCTTCAAAAAGTCAACCGTTTGAGATTGTTGCAAGGCAAAGAAATATTAAGTGAGTCCAAACTGACGAGTTCCATGTCGTGGAGCTCTCGCCAATTCAACCAAACAGTGCTGCACTTTGACAACTTACGCCAAAGCTCAGAGCGACAACATGTGAAGCAGTGTGCGGAGCCAGCCTTGCCATTTACACTTACAATGCGGTCATAGATTCGTACGTCCTGCAGAGTCAGGCCAAAACGACTCCACCAAAATGTTGAAATTCTGCAAGCAAAGCATTGAAACTGTGCCATGTGCATCCAGAAGGGATGTCCTTCTCCGGCTGACTGGATTTATTCCACTCCTGAGATTTAGTCACAGTAGGCGCCTTCACACCACACATGTTATTCCTATACATTTCCAAAGATGGAAAAGGTCAATCCTCGGATACAATACAGGATCTTTGTATCCCTCTCTCCAAGCACAAAGACAAGGACAAGACAATACAAGTGCAAGCAAAACGATGCTGCAGAGCTGCGGCAACCGCGCCGGACTCGACAATTCCGCTGATTGTGAGGACTCCAGTGTCTGCCTCCACATTCTGCGGAAATGTCTCCATGCACATCAAGGAACGAACTCTATATGCACATAACAAGAACAGATAAAAATCAAGTGCTATGAACAAGTTGAAACAAGTACTGGATCAGTTGATAGATTGGTTCGATAGTCTGCGGGCCCACAATGCCAAATGATCTTCGGAGGGATGATGTTTGGATCTCTTACGATTCTGATTTATTTTTTCGATGCTAGCACTAGACGTAGTGTTGGATTGGAACTTAGAATCCGGGGCCGGGAACCACCGTCCACATTGTGAATTTAAGAAAAGCACGTACACTACAAAACAATGAAAAGGTGGCCAAAAAGCTGCTTCAGACCCCAGTGTTGAGAGGCGCCAAACTGCTTAAGAATAATGCTACGAAACCATGAGATGGTGGCCAAAACCTTGTTTCCCATACCTTAGATAGAAGAGGCTGAAGCAGCTTATGAATGTTGTTGAGATAACTCCACCAAACTAGGAGAGAGTAGCCAAACTGTTGAGATAAACTCCAACAATCAAGTCTCAAATATATGGAGGAGCTTTAAAAAAGCAAGACCAGAAAACATGTCGAAAACCCATTTTTTACGGAGGTGCACCCACTTGGTTTGTGGTAAATACCACTAAAATCAGCCAAAAAAAAAGCGATTCTTGGTAACAAAACGGACCGCATTCCAAGTTTTACATGCTCGCGTCAAAATCGTGGAAATTTGATACTTTTTTGGTGGGGAGATCCCCCCAAGGGGATTTTAGCCGATCACAGGGAAAATTTTGCCTTGCATCCTAATCTACGCTTCCAAAACCGCATTCTAAGTTCCAGTCCGGCGCTATGGGCTATCGTCCATCTGTATGCACACATGTATTACATGTCAAAAACATATCTACTGTATACACAAGATATGTTAAACTGAACTCTCTGATCTAATCAAATGAAAACCATGCGAGCATGGAAAGAAAAGTTCCGCGTAGGAATCTACAGAAACACTAGATTTATCAAGACATTGAAAGCATGCGAGAAAATGGCTTGGGCACTTCTTGTGCACGGTGCAATGTTGCCAGTGTCAAAGCACAAACGAACTGAACAGACTTAACTACTGCGCAAACACAGGAAGATTCATCTAGCGATGACTCCAGGAAAAACCATGAGACAAGTTCTGGAGAACTGACTTGTCAAGTACAGAAAAATGTTGAAATTGTTCTGGTAGATCACGTAACAGTTTCACCCACCGGGCTTCCTCTGGGACCACCCCCAGCGTATCCCAGGACGTCCCATGTTGAAGAAAACGTGACAAGGCCACTTGCAAGCGCGCCTTGGAAAATTCCAACCCTGCTTGTCCGTTCTGCTTCTTGATTGCGACGGTGAATGTGTTGCCACCTTTCCTGCAATGTTTACACAAGAATCAGAATCAAAAGTACAACTTTCTTCTACCTTGGCATCGCTCGGAAAGTTCTCCACAAGACAAGAAAGATTGAAAAACCGATACACTCGACCAGCTGCATTGCCCGACGTCCTCATTTCCTCAGCTCATGATGAGGCAAAAATCTTCCAAATTTGAAGCCGGCGGAGTCGTCTATAAAAACGAATGACGTGCAACGCGACAAGAAAACCGTTTGCATAGGAACCAAGGACAGCCATGGAAAAAATTCAAAGTGTTTTCACATCAAATTGAGGAAGTAACACTGACAACTCCAAGATGAAACTCCTGGTTTCATTCTCATATTTTCATTCCTCCCCAATTGCCGAGCCAAGCCGCCACAGGCTGCTTGTCCTGCAAGTGCGCATAGCAAATGTGGATTGTAGGCGCATGCAAGATCCCAACAAATATCAGATCCAATACCAATAAATCTACTCAAATAACGATTCCAGTTGAACGTCCTGGGCAGTATGTGCATCGACCTCAACCATTGCTGCCTGGTCGCATGCAGGGCACACAGGAGTTAACAAAATTGATATATTTCATTTTATTTATGAAAATTATATAAATTGGTGAACATGTACTTTGTGAAGGGAATACAAAAGGAATTGGGGGAAAGAAAGTGTCACTGGAACAGCAGCTACGGCAAGTATGTCTCAAGGGCAAACCTGCAACAGCGTCAGCAAATAAAACCAATGCATTCATGGAACACTTTGACTGCGGTCAAAACATGCTTCATGCGAATGTCAACAAAGGAAATATACAGACTGTGCAATATGTCTTGGTATCTAGTGTCTGGCTCATGAGTTGCTAAAGACTGGAATGAAGCATTGCAACATATTGCAACAATTTGTACAAAACCATCTCGAATGAAATATGTTGCACCAATAAACTTGCCCCCGACCGCAAAGGCAATATATATATATTATATAGATATACATATACATGTATATATGAGGGTTCAAATGGCATTAAACTGGGAAGCAGGGCAACGGTCAATAGTTGTCCGTAGCAACTGTATAGAGAGTCTTAGAATGTGAGGACTTGTCTTGAATTAGCTGAACTTGACCGACCGAAAAGCCGACAAACCACCAGACTCCAGACCATTGCAGTTGTAGGTAACAAGATGGCATAAACCAGTTGTGTTTTTGTTTGTTTCTCGATGTGCACACCCCCTGCTGTCTTACGAATGCGCTGGAATAGGTACACGTACAGTACATTTTCACGATCATGGTTTACACACAAATGTGATGCCCGTGGACGCATGCTCAATTTCACACCTGCCAGAGACACTTGAACGCTTTGTGTGTGTGTGTGTGTTAAATCTAAGCTATGGGGATTGAGCAGCATTAACTTGGGTGCTAAGTGAAGGAGAATGGCGAGATGCGTTTCATAGACAGCACTTGTGCCGCCACTTACCATGCTAAGAATTTTTCTAGCAGGAAAATCGTCCCAAACACATGCGATTGTTCATGTTTCTTTTCACATCCTCACTGACCTCCCTGATCGATTTCTCTGTGCCGATTTGTATTGCAGTACAAGTACAAGAGTCGTTCTGCAGTGATTCGTTGAAAGGTTGATGTTGACAAGGACTTGCGTATCCTTTTAAAGATGTCAACATGATGCAAAATGGATATATTGCAAAAAAACAATGTTTGTTGATATTTCTCCGAGCATACATTCCAAGGTATTGTATGATGATATTTAATTGCCCAATGAACCTGCATGGCTCTCTGCTAAATGGCTATGTTTTGGACCATCCCCAAAAAACTACTAAAGAACCAAAACAATGAAGCTACTATATCGAATGGTGCAACTATCAAATGGTCATTCCAACCCTTTAAAAAATGAATGAATAAAAAAATAAATATCAGATGCATTATGTATATATATATATACGAATATACCTGAGGGGGGAACGAAAGCCAGCAATGTCAGCACGAGTACCTTTTTCAGCATCAAGCAGTAAAAAAAACATCGCATAGACCACTGTTTTCTGACAGTGCGCCACCAACCCACGGGCGGACAAAATCACCTTTTTCAGCAGCAGGGGTCAAAAAACATTGCATATAGCAATGTGTTGTTAAAGTCCGCCACCAGCCCATGTTAGAAAATAGTTAGAAAGCATTGTAAAAATCACCTTTTTCAGCAGTGTTGGTAAAGTCCACCAAGCCCACGTTAGAGAATAGTTGAAAACACTCTAAAAATAACATTTCTTAGCATCAGCGTGGCAAAAACATCGCACATAGCAGTGTTTTGCAAAAATCCACCACCAACCCGCGGGCGGACCAAGGGGGGAGTCGATCAGGCAACATGCCAGAATTGCTTTCGTAATAAGATGGCGTTTTATAGTGCGCTCGAGCACGCCCACTTTATAAGGGAAATTCTGAGGGTCCGTTTGAAATAAGGTGTTGCCGAAACTTGGAAAAATGAAAGGGTTGAAAACCTGAAAACCTTCGTCACACACAGTGACCCGTCCGGTCCCAGCGGATGAGCGCGCCACCGGTCTGCAGTCCATTCACATTGGATTTCCCGCAAGTTTGGTGAACTGCGTGATACATGATACTGGTGTGGGTAGTTGGTTGAGAGATGGCCATATGTCATGACTGAGCACGTTCCAAACGTTGGCAAAAGGGCCCACCGTGTGGCAAAGAGCCTGTTGATTCCTTGCAATGCCCCGGGCCAATGTTTTGGAGGCGAGGACAGGGTGAATTTGGAGAATCATGCCCTTGCTCCGCAAGCCTGACCCGGTGATATGGCGGCGTTTGTGAAAGCACCGCATATCCCCCTTCTATGTTCCGAGTTCGTTCCGAGTGCGGCCTGCTTTTGCTCAGTTTCTTTTTGGAATCCAACACACCCGGCCATTGAAGTCACCCTCACTCTGGCAAACCAAAAACTTCATGGGACGTCGTGGGGGGAATCCTTGAAGCCACCCTGAATCTGCAAAACCCAATGGGACATTGAGGCAACCTTAAGCACGCGTTTCTGAAAATTTGAGAAAACTGTTCTGGATGGTGCACCAAAAAATCCGTCACATGATGAAAACACTAAAAAGCCGGACTGCACAGAGGAAGCACAAAAAAAGGAAAGCTAGGGCCTTCCACAAATGGGCCCTGCTGCAGTCATGTCAATGTGACGTCAAGGTCACAGGGCTAGAAAGCCTTTAAAGCCATGTCAAGCTTTCGTGCCACCACCACAAATTCTTTGAGTTGAGACTGATGATGGAAGACACTCTGCATTATTCTACAGACAGTCCTACCCTAAAAGCCACCACTTCCATCCACTTGCAATCCCCCAAACCTCCTCCTCTGCACTGCAACAGCAAAACATTGTGCCAGCCCCTTTCACCTGTCAATTTCAAGAAACGTGGTCCAGGAATCCTGCGCAAATGCATCCTGGAATCAACCAAGCTTTGAAAACACATCTTGCCGCTTTTATTATTCCTGAACAAGGAGATAGAATCTATGTACTTTTCGGGTCCTTCTTGCTTGAACATTCAGACGAATCTATGCAAGTAGCAACTGTTCCCCCCTGTTCCCCCTTCCGAAGCTGGCCTCAAGTGAAGCCGACACGGTTGTGGCAGGTGAGCCAAAAAAGCTGCAAACAGTCACTTCTTGACATTCAACCTCTGATACTGGCTGAAACTGTGGTTGCTACCAAAATCCATACTGCAACATCAATGCGGTATTGCAAGTAGAGTGTCTCTTTGCACTGCAAAAAAACGGGGCGATACCTGCAGATTCCAAACTCGGACCTCGGCTGCAAGGGCATTTGCAACATTTTGCAACCATTGTGCCCTCAATCTCCAAGCATAGTTCCTCTTATTTCCAAGCGCTTGGCAGTACCATCCAAAGATCCACTAGCAAGGTATGCCCCACTGGAAGAGTACACAACGCAGGTCACCTGAAGTCGACTGCATTTTTTTCAGTGCTTCCTGTCAACTTATCATGCTATCTTGATACATACTGCAGTTATCACTGATGATGGCTTATTTTTGCAAGCCTAAACTTGGAAAGTGCGACCAGGGCAATGCACTGGAAAGCTTGGCTGAGCTCCGAGCTGTCTGTAGATGGCCAACCAACACAGACTGAACAGAACCTGCCGAAAGTACTGCATCCTCTTGGCTCTTTTTTCATGAGTTGGCCTTGAATCCAAGAATCCCCTCTTGTCTTTAAATTGTATAAACCAAGTCGTATGCAATCAAACAAGCAATCATGAAACCATCCACCTGAAAGAATATCCCAAACACGGACCGAATGATCAGAGGATGCGCTGGCAACATGGTGACCGCCTGCAAACGGGTCTAGCTTGGAAGTGCCAATGCAACTCTCGCTCTCGACTCTAAGTTATCCTATGTTCTATATCCAAGTCACAGTCATACACAAAATACCAAAACTCAATGCTTGACAAAAAAAGCTGTTTCTCTCAAATGCCCCAGAACCTAGAGACAGGAAATTGTCATCAAGTGCTCCAATAAGCTAGAGCCATGTAAACTAGCAAATGTGGAGTGGAAGCTAGAAGGAGGTACTGCAGGACCGCATAACATTAACATAGGTCCAAATTACGAATATGTATCATGTACCAAACAAGAGGCAAAAGAGAATACAGAACGGGGACCCGAAGGAATATTGCCGGTACTGAGTACTGACACGATCTGACATCAAATAAGAGGTTGAGCTTGGTCTTGCGATTTTGGCTCTGACAAACGGTTTTTCCCGAAACGTAGGCTCATCAAGGGCCTGGTGCCCAAGATACACTGTGCACCCAGTCCGTGTGGCCACTCCTTGCGGTAAAGTAAAAAGCAACACATCATGACTCCGCAACTCCTTGTAGACAAACTTGGTCGAAAGGTCAACACTGAAAACATAAGGGTTACCCGTAGTTCTCAATGTACATGGAAGCATTTTGTAACAAAATTCTATGACCCTGTATGCAACCATTCCGATTTACACTCTATTTCTGAGAGAGGGCTGAAGAGATTCTTGCAGTTCGGTCATGCTCATGAAACGTCTCGGTTGCGAGTGGATCTTTTTAACTTCTTCTGCAACTGGAATACTTTTCTTGGCATTGCGGGTGCCGCTTTCAAGAAACTTGAAGTACACGGGGCTTTTACAAGGCGTGTGGGCCTTGTGTCCCTCTACTAGTAGCTTATCATTTTTGTCTTCCAAAAAAGACTTGAAAATGTCTCCATAATATTATCAATTATATTAAGCTGAAAATACTTTTGCTGCTATCCGAACCCTCCACGAGAGCCTAATTGGAATCGTAGTCTAACAGGAAGGAAAGCAGAGAAGCATGCGCGAAATTGTATCATGGGGAATCTTCACAGCCATGTTGCAGAAATCTCTGAGGTTCAAGCAATTTTTGGACGCAGCTCGCTGTCTCCAGATCCCAAACGCACCTTGAGCATGTGATCTTTCTTTTAACGTCAAGGCATGGAAATTTGAAAGACAAATGAGCCACGAAAAAAAACAAAAAACCTGTCACTTTCCATTATACTGGTTGTTTAATAATGATCCTTATAATGGTTTATTATAATCTCCACCTAACTGGGTAGTATTATCCCCTGTATACCCCAAACAACCCGAGTTCTTTTCATTGCTCAAACGTTCTTTGTACAGCGGGTATGCAGCCGTGCAGCCCACACCTGCTGAGCTATGCAACATGCATATTGACATTTGAAGCAAATCGGGGGCACTACATGCTCTGAAACAAGCATAGCATTTTGCGATTTCGAATAGTATGCAAATCCCCACCGTCAATGCTCTTTCACCTGATCATTCCTGAATGTTCAGTAAACATATTTCTACAAGAGGATACAATGAGATAAGATTTTGGGAACCGGCTTGGTAAAGTGATTCCTGTCGGCAAAAATAAACCCTCGATCTTATGGAAAATCGGAGGGACAGAGACGAATCAGGAGACTGCACGTCACTACTAGACAGCACCTCTGATGAAATGGATGAAGGGGCCACAAGTAGCTACAGTTTGTTGCCCAGCGAATTCATTCATTCAGCCAGGAAGGAACATATTTTGTAATTCCCAGTTTAAATGGTTGCATCATTCCAGCAAATTCAAGAATGCCATGCAGTGAATGTATAATATATAGTATGTCGTTCTTTTGATACTCCCACCCAGAGTTATTGCTAGAACTGTCTTGAACAGTTGCATCATTGACGCATTTGTCAAATATTGCCAGCGGGAACTCCCAGCTGAGGAGTCATTGCCCAAGAATGAGAATTCATGGATTCTGTGAACTTTGTGGGAACAGCCTGTGATTGGGGGGTGTTCTTGTTCAAGCTTGACTTAAGGCTTCTTATGTACCGAGCTCTTGGTACAACCGCCTTTTGATCTAGAAGATATTTGGCCAATGTGTTTTGCCACAGTTCTGCGTTACACTCTTTCTTTACTGTTCTAATTTTGGTCAGGGCCACGTCTGCGACGGGTAGATGCCACTGCTACATCTGTTTCAAAAGCGCACAAGCGAGCTTACACGCTGCGACATGTTCTATACCATCTCCACTGCACTGCTTTTTTCCGATAGTTTTGGCATGTTTTGGTATTGCAATCTAAACTTGTCTCAAGACCTGCTTGGTCTCTCTTGGTTGAGCACAACATCAAAAGCCTTTACGACCTGTACGCCAACTTTCTTGTGCGCCTGAGAGCCCTACACTGTCTTGTCCCAACTGCCTGATGCCAGTCGCCGCCGATCCCCAGAAAAGGCCACCTGAGAAAACCGATGGGCCATGCGGCTATGGCTATGGGGGGCTATGCTTGGGCTATGAATCTGCATTCTGAGAAGCTGACAGCAGACACGGAGAGCATGTGGCCCTGCAAGGTCACCTGTGCTGCTCTAATGTGCTCCGGTAAACAGACTGGTCAAACCGTGAAATCAAAGAAATCAAATTCGTCAAAGAGCACTTTGGAAACAAATCACTGCAACGTGCTTCTTTGCCTTGCAGGTGGCAGTGGAATGCTGCCACACCTGCAAAGGGTAGTGAAGTAATGCACTGCGTTTGGTTTTCTCAACAAACTTGCAAGTAGTACACATTACGGCAGGTAAAAATAGTGGAAGCATTTAAACCGTGCTAGCGGAGTTGAGACCTTAGAAAACAGGAAAAGCAAGCTGGTTGGGGATTATGGTATATATATATATGGATATATCATATCGGATACCGTACGCTTACACATCAATGTTCAACAAAAATCACTGGTGAGTGAACAAGCTTTGATTCACTTCCAAGAAAACACCTGGAAAGCGGCTAGACGGTTAGACATGTCCGAACAGATTTGAAGCCCTATAATAAGTTTCATACATCCACTGCGACTGCACACTGAAGTTGACTTCCGTGGATTAGGCATATTACAAACCCGAGGCTTTCACATTTGTAATGACAACCACATCACACCCATGCGTACTTCATAGCTGCATCAAATCCACAGTTGTGAATAATCATAAGCTGTGTAACTAATTGCAAACAGGCAGAGGTACGGCATCACAATTGAATGACCGCCAAACAGTCAGGCCTTGATGGACTTATCTGCACTTGCCGAAGCAAGTAAGGCTCCGTCGCGGGAAAAAGTCACGTCGTTCACCTTGGCACGATCTGACAATCCGATTTGATGCATTTGCCCTCTTGCACTGCAAATGCCTCGCACGTTCTAGGGTCAGGGGCATTCATGACAAGTGGCCCTAAAAATCGAAAGATCCGACTGCACTCAATCAACTAGCAAACCATGCGTTTTCTATTCCCTTCAAGGCTTTGTATTCATAAGCATATTCACGTTAGTATTGATCTTTGTAATTTGACGTGTATTTCCACCTACTTGTGTACATATACACATTCATTATGCTATTTGATTTTATATTTACATCTACATCCCTCTATTTATATATATATATACACATGTGCATTTATATTTACAAAGTGAATACTGTTTATATTTGCTGTATTTCTATTCGCTGCATACGTATATAAATATAATACATCATTCATTTCATATCATATACCCCCGTAGACCCACAAATTCTCCGCTCAGAACGGAAATAACAAATCATGCGCTAAGAAAAACACTTTCAAGTGGTTTCAGCCCGAAACCGTCACTTTCCGAGCTTGATTATGACCTGTTGAAGACATTGTGTGGATGCAGTTGCGTCCGTTCAACTATGTATCAAACCTGCTTCAGGATCATTGAGAGCCAAACCCAGTACTTGTGACCCCGCAGAACATGCAGTAGTAGGCGAGCCTAACACACAGAAAGAAAACAAGGATGGCCACTTTCGAGGGGTGGCTGACAGATTCAAAGTCAACAACAGCATGCAAAAGGCAAGTCCACAGGCTCTGCAATTCATGTTTGACAAAAGAAATTCAACAAGTTCGAGTCAATGCTGATGGCACATCCCTCTAGTGGCTGGGGGCATGGCTTCCAAGTCCCATATCTGCAGACTGTGATCCTGCTGTCGACTGAAACAGCCCGTCTGGCTGACACCAAAGTTTTCAATGCTCGTGTCACAAGCTAAATCGGACAAACAACCCAAACCCTTCAGGAAAATGACAAAATGACGTCGACGAGAGTGTGTTCACCTACAGACACATCTGATTTGATATAGATATATATATATATATGTGATTGTATAATTAGATGTTAAGGGCTTTCGGGCCTCCCTCCCAAGGCACTTATCAACCTGCCCCATCCTGTGGCTGTGGGAGGATGATTGGGGTGACATCATCGAGCAGTGGGGCCCTGCCCTCAGAAACAGACTGGAAAGAGAGACAGCAATCTTCATAAGGCTACCAGCTACTCGACGTCAACCACTGGGACAAACAGGTGGTGCAGGAGTTGAACATTTCAAGAGAACATTAGAGCACATTCTGCGCAAGGTGCACAGGTGGCGTGCCTATATCAGCTCATGAGATTTATGAAGAACAATCCTTGAAATTCAGATTTCCTGACATGGATGACAAGCATTCAAACTCTAGATACGAGAAGGCGGTTGGACGGATGGACGGACCTACTTCGTGAGTTCGATTTGACGCATCGACCGGCTTCAATCAAGGACACAGTTTCAGGCACGTTACCTTTTTATCCAGTTGTGCATTAGCAGCAGCAAGTCCTTCAATAGGTCGTTGCAAAGCACTGAACAAGCTCTGCAAGCAAATTGTGAATGTGGCCATGGGAACTGCAGCATTTAGGAACCAGAGCGATAAGCCACCGAACAGGAAACAGAAATCAAGAAATCAAGAGGCTCATTCATCTTCTTTGGGTCCACTAGCAGAAAAAGAGCTTCTCTTCCACTGTAGTTGCAGGGTTGTATGCCTTGATGAAATCTTCAAAGGCACGTCAATGAAACTCGCATGAGAACTGATGCCAACGACTTGGTGACAGCAGCAAGTAAAAGTTCTGCGCATCTAGTCCTGCCAACTACTTGGTTTCCGGTGCATGAGAACAGTAAAACATGTCCCCGAGCAGCAGGAAACCATGCGCATGATACAGATGCTTCGGAACCATGTTCAGGTTCTTGCCTGATCTACGTACACAGCGTTGTCTTGCAAAACGTTTCACAAAGAAGTCTGCAAATCCACAATCCTTTTCAAACAGATGCTGTGAGACAAGGTACCCTAAAAGAAGTGCATTTAGGATTGGTTGAACATGAAGCATATCTAAGGTCATGGCCTCCAACTGTGTGCCATAATGCGTATTTTGCACATGTATTTTTCCGAAAAGATCTTTTTCACTGAGTGAAATGTTGCAGAATTTGTTCTTACATGTGCATTGGCAGTCTTGTAGTCTTGTAAAAGAAATCTTAATTTCTGAATTTGTGCCTGCAGCCGAAGCTACAATTGTTGTCAGTCTTCGTGTTTGTTGTTTTTTGGTAGCATTTCCAGTTTGAACGTGCTATTCAGCGAGCTGACCAGGAACATGCCAGAAGATTTCCTTGTTGGTGTTGGGCACATTCTGTAGGCAAATTCTTTCTTTGGCTTATATATATATATATATCGTTTTTTCCCCGTGAAACTTCCGCCCCGGCTCACGGGATATAGGAAGGGAATATAGGAAGCCGGCAAGGCTTTGTGTGAAGAGGGCTAGATACAAACAGCTAAAAATGGGTTAGATAAGTAAGAGTGCAGTTTTACAACCCCCCAATGTCAAAAGACTGCAAATTCTACAGCTGTGGAGGGCTAGCTGCCTAAATGCTATATGCTTGCTGCTTCTGGGGCCGTGCCACCCAGTCGAGAGGATCAAAACATTGA
>DF241520.1:26400-76749 GCA_000507305.1 Breviolum minutum Mf 1.05b.01
CCCAGTCGAGAGGATCAAAACATTGAAAGTACCACGATTTCGGAGTGATATGCTGCAAAACCGTAGAGTTTCAGGACCATACCATGGGTTTACACATGTGTATATATATATATATTTATATATATATATATATATATTTATATATATATATTTATATATATATATATATCTACTAGTTTGTTGTCGCCGGCAAGAAGGGGATCTTCGATGTCTCTGTGCCTGAAGTCCAACAGCTGCACGCCGCCCATCCGGAGCCAAAGCGACAGCATTAGCCTCGCGCTGCAACCGCAGCACACAAAGCTCCTGGGGCAGGTGGAGCTGACAAATGAAAACAAATGACATCAAGCAAACCAAAGGCCAAAGGCCAAGGCAGTGACAAAGGAGTGGAGTGGGAGGATAAGGTGATAAGGCGGCTGTTTTGAGCTGTGAGAACATCACTTTTGAAACATTCAGGTCAAGCCCGGAAGCCCGCAGAAAGAAATGATATGTGCAACTCTGTCAGCATCCTTTCCAGGCCCTTGACAAGGAGAAACCTCAGTGTCCAAGGAGGTTCCCAAGGAGGTTCTGTAAGGCCAAAGCGTTCAATCAACTCTTCCAAAACAGAATGCCGTTGCAAAAGCCAGCTTTGAAGGTAGACTCAGGTAGACGGGACCAAACCAAGACATGTTGTTAGTGAGACCGGACAGATGACTAGTGTCTTGCTAGTAGAGCACGAGTGCATAGATGCCAAATTCTTATTAGAATCCTTTATCGAAATGTCCCTCATACCAAGGCTGCCAAATTTCAAGCAAGTCAAGTGTAGTCAACCACTCCATTGTCTTTGCATCTCCCAGCACATCTGACCCAATTGATATACTAGACTCGACACTCCATTCAGTAGTGGGACCGCTTGTTCAGACACACTCGTAGCAAAACTTTGCAAGCAACTAGTCAAACCTAAACCTACGATTCTGTCAAGCAAACTCTTGAGGGGTGCTTTCTTGCAGGTCCTCGTATGCAGAATCCACTACTTACTACACTGCAAAACATGGCAATCCAAGAAACAGGTCGCATGTAGCGAATCTGCGGCGATGCAACCTCAGCTTTAGCTGGCCCTCCGGCATAGATCAGTGAATCAATAAGGACTTGGATTCGCGTGATGAAACAGGTTGACCCAATACGTGTCAACCCTCACTCCAAGCTTGGCGACATCTGGCACCGTTGGCAGTGCTGCAACTTGTAGCGAGGGAGGCCGCATTGACTGGACTGACGGCGCTGCCATCGGCACCTTTATTATAAAACATCAACAGCCTAACTTCCTAACCCTACCTGTGCGTTTCAGGTACAGGAGCAAATTCTGTCAGGCCTTGGCCAGCTCACTTCTACATCTGTCCAAAAAAGATAGGTGATCAATGAGACTGCTGTTCTGAATGCTCCAAGTCATGCAAAAAAGGGGGTAATGAGGTAATGACTCTGACTATACAGTTTTTTAAATGGTCAAATAATTATATCTGTCTGAAATTGTTTCTGTCTTATTCTTCAGCAAACAAGCAAGTGGTCGTGCTTATCTGAATCCATCTTTAGCTGAAATTCAGGTTTCAGATCGTTGTCATTCTTGCTTGGAGAAGACATTCGTGCAGCTGGCAAAAAATATGCATCTGCTTTGGTCGTGGCATACCTCCATGCTTCCAGGGAAGTACAGTAAATGCACACTGACGGTCCTGTCTTCATGAAATTAGATGCCTGGAAAAAGTAAAAGCAACAAAGCAACCAGATCCAAAGCTGGCACGTTGGCCAAGTGCAGTACCATGCAGCAGAATGTACACTCACTGATACTCAATTTCCTCAACAAGCTCACACTGCACGGAGTCAAAGAGGGCCTCTGCAGTGGTTAAAACAGCTTAGTAATCTTTTCTAGAACTTGTTGGTTTGGCAAACACCGTGTCCCTTTTTCAAACGTGTTTTTTGGCCAAGCTTACGCTTGCTGAAGGCCACTTTGGGTTAGTGATTCCACCTTGACTGCATCGTCTATGTTTTTTGTGCATGGAGCCGTGTGCCCCTTCGAACGGCCGACTGAATTGTCAGCAGAAGAGTCTGAACAAAAAAATTCCCACCATCGGTGAAACATCAACCGAAACTCGCAAGATCTAGATTTCTAGATTGCTTCTCACACTAAACTCTACTGATCCATGGCCTCCAGGTGAGAAACAGCACGCTTGAAAGAATCAGAAACAAACTCAGCCTAAAAACAGGCAAACAGTGCAAATGGTGCAGAACATCAATCCAGTGCAAACCACGGCAAGTTCTCCGACGGAACCTAAATGCATCTCTTTTCACTCATCTAGACTGTGACCCTGTTATACGGTGGGTAAACACTACTTACACGATCGCGCGATGATGCGAAACAGGCGACTCTTGCCTGACTATGTGGGGCTTCAGTTTGCGGCATTGACTCTTTCTGCGTTCGCTTTGCCGTGTCTGTCTCTGTGACTGCATCAGCTGCATTTCTCTGTGAATTGCCACTGGCAAAGGTGGCAAATGACGAGCCAGCCCCAAGATCAGCGGGCCCAATTGCCTGCAAGGTTCAGACGTGACCAAACTAGTTTTGTGGACTGGTGAAGTGCCCAATGCCAACAAACCAAAAAGGGTCCAAATGTCAAATGGACAAAAGGATTGATGGACTACAGCACAATGTTGATATGAACGACAAGATCTTCTGTACGAGCGCCGGGCTTAAGTCACATCACGCGGAGGAAAGTCACATCACCCAATGGAATTGCGAGATGGAGGAAAGTCACATCACACGGCGGGAAGTCACATCATTTTGCGACAATCCCAATGGCACAGCGGCATTCAACAGAAAACCGAAAAGTAACCAAATCTAGCCGCGACATTGCGCACAGTGAGATATTTGTTGATTTTAGGAAGAAGTTTGCATCGAATACCAATGGCACAGCGTGTGCAATATAGCCTTTTTCGAAATCCTTAGCATCCCAAATCCCAATGGCACAGCGACTATTACACAGACTTCTTTTGACAATCTTTTTTGACAACCCCAATGGCACAGCGACTATTACACAGACTTCTTTTGACAATCTTTTTTGACAATCCCAATGGCACAGCGACTATTACACAGACTTCTTTTCACAATCTTTTTTTGACAATCCCAATGGCACAGCGACTATTACACAGACTTCTTTTGACAATCTTTTTTGACAACCCCAATGGCACAGCGACTATTACACAGACTTCTTTTGACAATCTTTTTTGACAATCCCAATGGCACAGCGTGATGTTACCACCTAGCCTGTTTATAGTCTTTGGGAAAGCAGTGTGTAGAGGCACTTGAACAACCTAGATTCCTAGTATGTGCAGGTGGATTGAATATCATTGCCAGTGGTCTCAGACCGGATTGCAAATTACTGCGATATTGTCCTTGGAACCAGATGGAATGGATAATAATTGATGGTGATGAAGATGAAGATGAAGATGAAGATGATGATGAAGATGATGATGATGATGATGATGACGACGACGACGACGACCACCACAACAACGACGACGACGACGACGACGACGACGAGGAGGAGGAGGAGGATGAGGATGATGATGATGATGATGATGATGATGATGATGATGATGATGATGATGATGATGATGATGATGGTGATGGTGATGGTGATGATGATGATGATGATGATGATGATGATGATGATGATGATGATGATAGTCAGCTATTTGCTGTTGACGCCCATCAAAGCAAGTCAAACTTGTTCAAGACTTCTTCGTATCCGATGTTTGGGTTCTCGTCCAGCTTCACTACGGCTGGAAGAGGATACGCGATGTGTTGTGCTACGGACGGTATTGTTGATACCTAACATACGTCGAATATCACATGAGAAAACAAAGCACGCCTGCGGAGACCAAGTTTCAGCGCAATCCTCGCCGACTGCAATCTTCCCTGGTCAAACCATGTTCGTGCAAAGCTGATCAAAAGCAAAAGCATGTTCCAAGAACACTTTCGGTGCAAAATCAGCAACATTAAGCACCTGCTAGGCCTGCTCGAATCACTTCGGGAAAATACTCGACCTCCTGCAATAAATTCAAGTTCGTCTTGGCTGACTTGAACAATGAAAAATCATGAACACATGGAATGATTCACATTCAATCTTTCAACATCTTTGAAGTGCAGCCGACATTTCTGGCTCCGCCTGAGCCCAGGCGCTTTGCAACAATGCTAGAACCGCTGGATCTTCCACTCGTTGTGCGCGTTCCGTATCCACCACGGTAAAACTTTCCGCGTCAAACTCGTCGAAACTTAGTTTCCACAAACGTTTGTAGCTTGGACAGGAAAATGTCAGATTTGGATTGAAATGCCAGCATTCAAAGAAAAAAAATACGGAAAATATTTGGAATGCCAAAAAAAACTTTTGGTAGATAGGTCATGCGAGAAGCTCCTCCGTGTTGGGTTTGCTTGTACTCGGTCGCGGCCTCGGCGGTTTGCCCCCACCTTCGCTGCTGCTTCGACTTTCGACTGACCCGCACCAAATCCGAAGTTTTTAAAGGAGATATGTGAAAGATAGAGGGCAAACTTCCATGCCTTTCGGATCAAAAACTCATGTGGGTGGCAAAACTGAAATCGTTTTTTGCTGCAAGAATGGTGGCCATGAAGCTCTCCTTAGACGAAAAGGTGTCTGTGGATATTTTCCCCCCAATCAACTTTTTGTAGCACTAAGCTGCGACCACAGCCAAACATCAGTTGAAATCTAGCGGCTAATCACCATTGCATCGATGGTGCTACAGGCGCAATAGGTTGCGAGGGCATAGTCAAACGTAAGGCCGCAAGGCTAGTATAAAAAAAGATGGCATCTTGCTCTAGGATATGGGTTATGGGTTGTTTTCAGCGTGTTTTTTCAAAGGTGCCAAATTCCATATTTCAAGGGGCCAAATCAGGGCGCAAGTGAAAAACAAGATTGCCCCAAGCGCATCAAAAAAAATAACATGTTGCAGTTGGCGATGCTTTCCTGAAAATCCATGTTGTGCGGATTGTCCCGCAGTGTGAATGAAAGCATGGGGTTAAGTCGGTTAAGTATTGCTTTCCCACATGGAAGCTGGAATGATTCAGTAGGATGAAATGCAAATACACAATGAAATGGTGAAAGCGGAAGAGTCTTTTTGCAGACGTCCACACGATCTAGTCTAGTCCACTCATACAGGTACTTTGCCTTCACCTTCCAGAGTCCCAAATTAAGCATCCTGATGTTTCCGTGTTTCCATCCCATCTCAGTCATCTCTCAGATTATGCAGTAATATGCATGCAATATGCATGCAGCATGCCGACCGCCTTCCCGTCTTTCCAGTGCCATGGTTGCCGCGAGGTGCGTCGGAATGCGCAAAGCCTTTGGAGCGCCTGGCATTTGAACTACTTGGTCGACTTGCACGACTTACAGTCTTGAAATCTCTGTCAGGGTCAAGTGAGGTCATAGTCTCTATGAATTTTCCATGGAAGTGGATGGGTTTGGATAACGTGGAAATATCAGGTATGAGGTTGAATCAGGTTGAGCGTGATAAGCGTTTTGCATGAAACACCATCCTGGTTGTCCCAAATGGCTCCAAGACTACTCCGCTAATTCAAAAGCTTATTGCTTACTACACGATTACAGTATTGAGTTCAACTTTGCGCGCTGGTTCGGGCCCCACAGCCGCTTTCATCCTCTTGCAATAGTTGGTTCAGTTGGTCAAGTCCTTGATTGCCAGTTTCCTTGTTCAACGTCAATGGCCTTCATGGCTAGGATATGCTGCTGGCCCCTGGTGTGAGAAGGCAATCCTCCCAGCTCGCAAGTCCAAAAGCAAACCAAGAAACTTGATCATCTTGATATCAAATACGCTGCGAATTTCAAGGCAAACCCCAACTGACTGCCAGGCCTGATCTCTATGGGCGTTTCACCCTCCAGGTGGCAGCCTCAACAAGAGAGTATTGAATGCAGACTCGCAGGCAGAACTATTTGCCACTTGACGGCACTTCAAGAACACCGAAACTCCCCTGCCAAAACCGTTGGGAAAAGCGGGATGATTCTTTACTACGACTCTTTGAAGCTAGAGAGGGACCCTTCAGCATTGTCGTTTGCTCTGCCTACAAATCTGCTCGCAGCTCATCCATCCTGTTCGACTTGGAGGTATCTTCGTGTGTCCATATAAGTTGAACAAGATCTGTCTCGCCGAGCTGCAGTCTTTTACATGTTGCGGGTTGACGGAGCTGCACACGGAGAATCGAGAGCCCATTGCATCGAGTAGCTGAAAGTGTTGAACTAAAGCGGTAGCAAAGAGTGTTTCTAAGTGTGACTTCTAGGTAGGTGATGTGCAGAAAGGTTCAACGAGAAAAGGTCTGTTTCTTCAAAGTTCATCCTTCCAAGAGCTTCAACTGCTGTGCATGTGGACTTGCTGCAATTGCTTTCCTTGTCATATTTATATTTCCAACAACATTTGTGTGTGTGTGTGTTTTTTTGAAGACAGCATATTGATTTTGCGGCTGTGTGTGTGTGTGCAGGATTGCGGAGGCGCCCCGCTATGTTACCTGACGGAAAGTCATACGCAAGTTGGTGCACAAAGCACACAGATATTACTGCATAAGAAAGCAGCAAACAGGACCAACTTTGATGAGAAGTCACTGGAAGACATTTTGACATGAGATCAATGATGAACCTGCATTCCCGTGAGACCGACCCCAAGCACAGCTCTCTACATGCTTGGCCTGGTGGGCCTTGCCGCCAGGCCGGCCTCTCTGGCCCTCTGTGCAAATTGATCAAAGCAGACAGCCCAAGGGGCCATGGATCCTAAGCTGCCTCGACGCTCGGCTATGAAGGTCAGAGCTCTAATCTCAGAAACGATTGGCCTGCCAGAGATCGATAAGGCTGCAACAAAAATGACTCTGACAGGTCCGACAACATGTTCGTTAAACCCAAGCAGGCGAAACTACCTTTTGGCCTTCAATTGTCTGGCGGTGTTTTCGTATCTTAATTTAAAATTTAAACTAACATTCCAGCGTCAGTATTCTGAGGAGTGAGCACTCTGCACTCAGATTCTCAGCGGCCAAAAACGCCAGTCAGGAATGCCCCCATGTTCGGCTCCAATGACCCAAGCGGCTGCCAAAGTTAAATTATACCATGACTTGTTGCCAGGAAAGAACCTCAAGTTTCTGAACGGTGGCCTTTCCAACAAAAATCACACCCTGCAACAAACACACCTTCCGGAGCATTCACAAAGACCCTGGTTTCAGAGTCGAGGTTGTCGCATGCCAACCCGTGCTAAATAATATGTGCTTGCGGCACTCCTGCAGACCCAACGCCAAGCAAGATCCCTCTGGACAGGCTCCAACTTCAAGATAGGGTTTTCACCGAGGCCACATTTCTGATCCCCAAAAAAAACACCAGACACAACATCTCGAGAGGGGAGGAATCAAACAGCCACTTGCCCTTGCTCCAGAGCCATCGGCTCGCGCAACGATCTGAGAACATGCATCGAAAATAACAGCCAGTTGTCAGACTGACATAGGACAAGCAACATAGAGCACAAAAGCAGAAGCCGCAGGGGCAACCTGCAACTAATGGGCTCAGCTACCAAAGTAGGGAAACATGAAGCTGGAATCAGAACGGACCTGAACGATCTATATAATTTAATCGAATGGACCTTGATCTTTTGCAGTCCAGAGCAAATGACTTGGCTAGTTTAACGCAACTGGGCACGAGCATGTAAAATAACGATAGTCTGGAAAGCCCTTTCTTTTAAATTCGGGACATGAACACATGATAGAACTGCGAGTTTGCACACGGCTCACCCCCTACTCACTACTCAAAAAAAAGCAAAAATGCGAACCCACACAGTTGTGTCTGTTTGCATGTGTTTGCATTTGTTTTTGCTTGCTTTACATTGTTTCATCTGTTTGTTTCTGATTGTTTTGCGTCTAAATTGTTGCCTTTTCTTTTTTTCGCAATTGGTTTTGTGCTTCTTTGGCATTTCTGCATGTTTCTGGCCTCGCTTCGGGGTGCCTTTTCTGTATGCAATGCGTCGTTTTTGCACTTTTTTCAGCGAGGCCTTTTGAGTTCGATAAAGCTGGACTGCCAATCACCTTGCCACTGACCCTGACCATTACTCGCGGCAACCGGCTGCTACGCTCTGCGGTGGCTAACGAATTTCAAACTTGAAACTCAAATCCACTCACATGATGATGCAGGTTGCTGCAAATTTCGGCCACCTGTGCTGGAGAATCAACTCGCGATACTCGAACCTTTGCATCCAGGAATCCAAGACATTCATAGGAAGGACCGAAGGATAGCTAATCAGCGGCAAAAAGCCAAGGCAGACAAGGCAAGGCTCAAGGCTCGAGGCAGCCACCGTGTTCCAAATGGCAAGGCCAGCATTGCCCAGCCAAAGTCCCGACTCGAGCAGAATCACGATCTGAGCACGGCTCGATGCGGAAAGTGCAGATCTGGCAGACCACAACTTACACAACTTGGCAGGCTTAAGCGGCTTACGAGCCAATAGACAGATCCTCCGGTAGAGCCAAGCTTCGCGAGACCTTGGCCCGAAATATCCGAAATGCATTGATTGAGAAACACTCTTTAAAGACACTTTTCGCATCGTAGCACTCAAACAATGCCTGAATTTACGATACAGCAATTACAATACGAAGGGAAGCGGAAATCTGAGTCTTCAATAAGACCATGGCCGTTGATTGGACCAGATGGCAAGATGCCCAGCAAGAAGTAAAGCAATGCCTGCACTCAGAGCATTCGGGCCAAGGCACGTGACTTCTGACACTCTCTTGGGTTGCTAGGTACCCAGGGATTCCAGGGATCAGACCAGAAAGGGCTGACCCACCTGGAAATCGTGGCTGCAAAAGCTGCAACGCTCAAACCTTCGACATACAGAACTGCAACTCCCCCGCCTTGAAACGAGATACTAATTTTGTGTCCGGCTCTGCAACACCACGATATCCACCTTTGCTTCGTGAAAACATGCCATTCAATCTCCACAAGAAAAAGTGCAGAGCTTATTGCTTGCACATGCAGCACACAGTACTGTCTTGTAGGCTCTGAGGGCGCTGCAGTAAAAGATGAGCAAGGCCACTGTCTGGCATGAGGCTCATCAAGAATGTGGAAAACAGAAAGCACAAGCAATTCAAGAACACTAAACGAAGTACTACATTGCACCTACCATAAAACATAATAAACTTCTACGGTGTGTGTGTGTGTATAGTATTATGTAAAAACCGGAAGAACACCATTGCAAACCGTTTTGTGCAAACAAAATAGCACCCAGGTGGCATCAAATATGCAAGTGAACCGGCAAGATCAGAGCGTGGACAGCTGACTGTATCCTTGGCCAAGTGAAGCTGTCTGACGTTGGACTCGTTCGACTGCCTTGACTCACCTTGGCTCCGGCTAAGACTCTGGCAGCCATCGAAACGGAGCTTCCTCCGCGCTTGCTTTCTGGTTTGCATTTCATATTGTTTCATTCACATGAAGTGTTTCATTAGCAAAGTTCACGAGACCAACACGAAATACGAATCTTCTGTCTTGTGTGAGAAATGCTTGCAAATGGCTTGTACAGCGACAGCGTCCAGCGCCTTCCCTCCAACGCTCGCAACGAGTATCAAAGTATTCACCAGACTTATGCCACCTTGCAAAGCTCTCTGGGTGGCTGATGAAAACTTTAATTTAAATGAAAATGCCATGAAACAAGAGCGGAGTTGCATTTTGATGTAGCTGAGATAATCAAAGATATGCAAAAGTATTCTCAACTTCATAGGTAGAGCTTCGCTATCTCTACAAAGTCAGCATCGTTTTTTGTAAGCTACCAGTATAAATACGAGTTCAGTTGGTCAACCTGCATTGGACTGCAAGCTTTCAACATCTGAATATTGGGTACATAGTATCGCGTGTATAGGGATGGACAGGTTGCGCATCTGAAACCGAGTGTGATGCAGGTGAAGGTGGTGAGCTGGAATGAGATGTTGAA
Organism: Breviolum minutum Mf 1.05b.01; assembly: GCA_000507305.1. Taxonomy (NCBI): domain Eukaryota; class Dinophyceae; order Suessiales; family Symbiodiniaceae; genus Breviolum; species Breviolum minutum. Next base: position 36,397 of record DF241520.1, read on the forward strand.
GCATCGAACGGCGCCTGCCATCTCTACATTCTCCCCAGAGCTTCGAACCCCCAACAGAAGCTTCGTGCATGCTCGCACAAAGCTTCGTGCAGAACAGATTCTGCTGAGTCCAAAATCCAAGACAAACAAATACAGAGCTTATGTTGCGCCCGAAAGTCCAACATCAATCCAATCTTGGAAACGACAGATCCCATGTACACACTGGGGAAAAATTGGCTTGTGTCCATGAAGGTGTCAGCCCTTTCCCACAGCTTGCAGTGGCAGCAAATCCACATGTTTGTCTAGCCAAATTCTGTTGCCGCTTTGCAAAATGATTCTGATTTTGACTCCAAATTGCACTTTCGAGATCTGAATTCCCTTTCTCGTGGAGGTGAGACTGCCAAAGACTGATTTTGGGGGGTCCTACTGTATTTCCGTTCACCAGGAGAAGTAGAAGGAGAAGGAAGTGCAAGCACAAACGTAAGTGCAAGCAAAAGCAGCTACAGGCATAATAGTCTGGCGTGCTGCGATTACAAGACTATAAAGAGTCTGATCTAGCACGTAAGTATGTGTGGTTATCAATAGCTATGTAGAAAGAACCCTTCAAGACTGAGTCCTAACTTGAAAGCTCTTGGCAAATTTCTAAGTTGATGTATTTGCAGTGCCTGGAACAGACTGTCAACAAAGTGACTGATGCTTGCAACCCGCAAAAAATGTGCTGTTGTGGTTGTGGCCAATAAGATTTCAGTTTCAAAAATTGCACAAAGCATTGCAGGGTAGCAACTGTTGGTGAGTCATAATTGGAATCGAAAAATGACCACAGATTTATAGAGATACATCTTCTGACCCCAAGCAATACAAGTTGTGACGACCACCATAAGTTGCGCTGCCTCGAAGCAGGCTAATCAACTAGCATTCTCAAAGCTTGTTCCCATCCGGGAGAGGAGAGTTGAGTAAAGTTGGGTTAGGTTTGATGGTCAAAGGAAGTTTAGTTTGAAAACTCCCAAGTTATTGCAATTCAAATCGAATCATGGTCGGATCGGTCACGCCAGTTCAAAAAAAGGCTTCTGTTGCAAAAAGTTTGTAAAAGGCCTCTCGTGCAAAAGGCTTCTCGTGTCAAAGAGACCCGGTGCAAATGTGAAAGTCTGAAAGGTTTCTGGGGCAAAGGTTTTTGGTGTTTTTTGAAAAAAAAAACTGGTGCTAAAGGTTTCTGGTGCCAAAGATTTCACAATCGCTGCATTTTCACAAAAATTCTTGCACAAAATGTGCTTTTTAGAGATGGCTGCTACTCGAAGCGCATTGTTCAAGGCGGAGAGAAGGCCCTCATTCCTTTGTCTTGTAGGACTTTATTTTTGGGAGACGTCTGCCCGGTTCACTTCAAAGCAAAAAACATTCCTTCGATTTTATATACTCATATTAGCTTCAGTTCTCTCCTCAAAGCCCCTTGTTCCCAGCAGCCGCCACAATCAAACTAAACTTACTTGCTATCTCTGCTGAATTTCTGCAAATTTCAATCAGCCATGGCAAGAATCAGCAGCATCGACTTCATGCGAAGATTGTAAGTTACCCACTTTTTGGTTTGGAGTTGGCTCCTAGAACCCAGGAAAACACAACGCAACCATTTACCTGAATCTACACGTTCTGGCCAGTGTTGAACTGCTCTACAGCTAGAAATTCTTTCACATCCTGCCAAGTCTCCAAGAGTTTCATCATCCATTTTGTGTGTGTGTGTGTTTAGACCTATATACAACATGTGGTATATGTTATTGGGATGGTCCCCCTCCAAGCAACAACGGCAAGTGAAGGTTTACTAAAAATGTCATCCTGGTGTTGAAGGCTGCGGAATGCCCAATATATGTATATGTATATATATATATGTGTGTGTACATATAGGAAGAATTATCTCATCAAGATATATTTTAAAAAGAAAAGGTGTGTAACAGCTTGCGTGTGTGTATATAAGGATGCAGTAACGATATTATATACACTATGTATAGAGAGAGCGAGAGGTGTATATATATATACACATATTAAACATATTATTATCATTAAGATTATCATTATTACTTTTATTGTTATTATTATTTATCTATATATATATATACTCTGTTCACGTATATGCAAATAGTGACTAGTCCAGGAGGTTCACAAGTTATGTTTGACCGTGCAAGCCGTGTGAACAAGTTAAAATTCAACCTCCTGCCTACTAAAGAAGATGGCAACTCGTCAATGTTGAAGTGGATCAGCCGGAGCAAAGGAGGGTAGTTGAAGTCGACCTGGCATTGGTCCATTCCGTCCATTCCACCATGGATTTAACCCCGCATCAAACCAGAAAGGGAGGCCCAATTGATGTCAGAGTGGTTGGCCGCTGACCTGACTGCAACTTACAGGCACCACGCAATTACACAATATCGCAAAATTCATGCAACTTATCATAAAGAGGCCAAAATGATGCCAGTGACTCTGGAAGCGACGACAGCACAAACAATAGAAATCCCAAGTTCAATTTTGAGTTCAGTGTCAAGGTCAAACTTCAATTATGGTACTTCTTGAAAGGTCACAGCAATCACGCTTCAAGCTTCAAATCCACCGACCCGGGTCCGCGTGCACAGAAAGTCTATCAGACACATAGCTTCTAAAATCGAATACTATACATAAAATCCGAATTCCAAAATCCAAAATCGGAAAACCACTAACATCGAAAATCCAAAATCCAAATCCCCCACGGACCCCCACATAAACATTGCACATTCCAAAATTCAACATCCAACATCCAAGCCAAAAGATTGGATTTTGGCTTTTGGACCTAGGGTTGTTTTTGGATTGGGGATTTGAGTCGAGATTTTGTCGGGTCCAGGAGAGTTACCCAGGCTCTCGCTGGTGAGTTGAGTGCTGACGGAACATCAATTGAAGCAAGGCTCTGAAGCAAGGCTCGACTCGAATGATATAATTTTGTTGCGGTTCCAAAAAAAGTCACCATCGCAAGGTTGCAGCAACAGCTTCGATTTAGATAGGTGGGTTCAGTGCAGGAGAGCATTTTCTACAACACTTGGAGTCATGAAAGAGGCTTTTGTTAATCTTGGTTTGGCCACAGGGCGAGTCAAAGCAATTGATAGCAAACCTACCGGTTTTGAGACAAAGGACGGGATAGCAAACCCAACACCGACACTACGGCCTTGTGCCCTGCATGCATTGGGCTTTGAGAAGCATGACAAAATCGTACTTCATGAAAGGTCACGAGTCACAACAATTTACAGGAGTCATGGAGAGATTGCATAAGTTGTGAAGTTGTCTGCATCTCTTGCCAGCCCAAACACGTTAGGCCGTTCAAGTCCTCAAGTGGCTTTCCAATTGCCTCCGCAGCACTCGATGGCACCCCAGGTAACGTTAATGACACTACAGCTGGAGAAAAAAAAAATGTACCTAGCAGGATCGACCGAATCAACCAAAGGTTGAAAAAGACTAGCCAGACTCTGGCATCTAGAAGAAAGAACTGGACAATTAATGAATCGAATGAATACTAGAGCTGGACTGCAGTGTCACCTTCCACCAAGAGAAAGCTGGCTGTCTTCGCCAACATCATGGAAGTAGAAGCAAATTGAATCACGATGCACCCTGCCTGAGATATACTTCCAGTAACATTGTTTGCGGCAGCCTACAGGCAATTCAAGCCTGCACTTTGGTGGAGCCAAATTGCTGGGGTCCCCACGTTTGCTGCTGCAGAAGCAAATTGGCTTGAAAGAGCCATACCAGTGCTCCGTGCTGAATGTGACTCAAATATCTGAGTTTACGCAAGGCTGACAATGAGACTGATTCTTTCCTCTTCATACTTGTAGCCTCGACAAGAAATCTAAAGAGTCCGTCAAGATATTGATCGTACACAGATCAGGATCCGCAAGTGTGAAAACAGTCCTTCTCATTTTTGGGTGTTCGTTAAAAAAGTATATCCACTATAGTATGCAGTACCATCATGCTGGTTCTATGTTCACTATTCCCCGAGGGGCGGAAGTAGGAATCTGAGCACCTCCAGAGCACATGATACTCGCTGTTGGGCATTCCAATCTTAATTACTCGGCCTCTTGAATGAATGACACATGTGCTGTCTTGCTATGGAGATGACAAACGGCAGCTGGCAATCAACTCAACAGCGCCATGTCAAGAAGCAGGAATCAAAAAATGCACAAATGTATTTGCAAGGACAATGCCAGCGGGATGTAAGAAAACATAAAGACTATCTTTGTCAAAGGAAGTTTAGTTGAGAAACGTGCGATATACGGAAATTCAAAAAACACGAAAGTTTCGGTAAAGGACTAGTTCGGCAAAGGAACAGTCAATAGCTCATGAAAAGAATAGTTCAGCAAAGGAACAGTTCAGTCAAGGAACAAATCAAAAAAGGAACAGTTCAGTAATTTGATAGTTCACTAAAGAAAACTTCACTAAAGGAACAAGTCGGTGAAGGAACAGGTCAGTATAGAGCAATGGGTCATGTGGCAAGCCAAGATCACCAAATACTGTTCCTGCCAACTTCACGACGCGCTTGCCACAAAATGCGCCATCCACGAAAAGTGATGCCAACTTCACCAAATATTGTGCCTTTTACCAAAAGTGACGCTCATGTTTAGTCTCCGGTGCAGTGGGCCGAGCAACCCTTAAGATGCACAACACAATGAACTGTTCCTTCTCTGGATTGTTGTTTGGTTTACCGAACCGTTGCTTTACTGAAAGGTAATTTGCGCACGAAAAACTATTCATTTTCAGTGAATGGGCAAGTTGTGGGCTGTCCGGGTCATGTTCGGAACGGTCTTGGATCGTGCTCGGATCGGCCGCGCAGTGTGGTGGATGTTTCACCTGTTTTCCGTGAACTTTTGCGACCCACCTTTCGTGTAGCAGGCGCCGTTTGTATATGTGTCAATAATCGAAGGAAGTTTAGAAGTCTAACTTCCGACAATATGGACAGTTGAAAAACAGAGTAGAGTAGTCAAGTCAGCAGAAAGAAGATGCACTAGCGCGAAAGTCAATAGAAAGAAGATACATCCGGGCCAAATGTTAGAGAAGTCGCGAAAAACTCTGTTTTTTCAATGATTCGTGTGTTAGGCCTGTTAAAGCGGCAGGCGCGGAGTCATGTGGTCAAAGGAGAAACCAAGAATTGCACGCCGCTGTGGCGAGAAGCACATTTTGAAGTCAAAATGTACAAAACACGTGGGTTTCGGACCACTTTTTGAAGTTCCGATGTCGAAAAATTGCACGCCGCTGTGGCGAGAAACACATGTCCAAGTCAAAATGCTAAAAAACTGACGGTATCGGAGCACTTTTTGAGGTTCCGATGTCTAAAAATTAGTCAGCTAGCAAGTTCGTCAGTCAATCAATCAGTCAACTATCAAATAGTCAGTTAGTCAGTTATTGAAGCAGTTCGTCAAGTAGTCAGTTAGTCAGTTACCCAACCAGTGAATTACTTAACTTAGTCAGTTACTCAAGTAGTCAATTGGTCACTTATAGTCAGTTGGTTAGTCAGTTAGTCAACTTAGTTAGTTAGTTAAGTCTGTTCGTTGGTTAGTCAGTGAGTCAATTAGTCACTTAGTCAATCAGTCAGTTAGTCAGTTAGCGAACTAGTTAGTCAATTAGTCAGAAAGTCAGTTAATCAAACATGTCAGCTAATCAATCAATTCATGCGTTAGTCAGCTACCTACTCAGTCAGTCAGTCAGTCAGTCAGTCAGTCAGTCAGTCAGTCAGTCAGTCAGTCAGTCAGTCAGTCAGTCAGTCAACAAGTCAGTTCCTCAGTAACTCAATCAGTCATTTAGTCAGTTAGTCAATTGGTCAGTTAATCAATTAGCTAGTTGGTCAATTAGTCCGTTCGTCAATTAGTCAGTGAGTCAATTATCAAGTAGTCAATGAGTCAATGAGTCAGATAGTCAATCAGTCAGTTCGTCAGTTAGTCAGTTAGCTAGTTAATAAGTTAGTTAGTCAGTTGGTCAATGTTTTTGCTCTGACATCCGTGACTCACAACAATCAATCTCTCCTGAAGTTTTCGTCTTCTTGAAACTTCCGCCACCGCCTTGCGCAGTACTACTGGTATATACATGCAAATATACATATATATATATATTTATATATATACTTGTTTATGTCTTTGGTGAAGTTAGACTGCTACTTTTTGCGGCAGGCCCTCTGGTGAAGTTGGAGTGTCACTTTCCTGGCAGGCGCGCTATATATTTGAAATTGAAATGCTACTTTTCATGGCTTCCGCCTCTTGCGAAAAGTAACCTCAGCGGACCGACGGGTTGCGGACTGACAGGTTCATGCTCGGACCATGCCCCGATCCGTAGCGCAGCTAGGGTTCTCGCTTAACCCGGGAAGTCTGGAGGTTGGAGTGGCGTTCACTCAGCTCTGTTTTGGCTCCACAACCGTCCACAACGATGCGCAACCGTCCGCAGCGCGACCGCCGTGAGGCGGCTAAGCAGTGCCTGTGGGCAGTGCCCAAAGCTGAGAGTAGAGTAGCTCAGAGTAGCTGAGAGTACAGGGTAGCTAGAGTCGCTGAGAGTAGCTGAGAGTAGCGTAGCTGAGAGTAGAGTAGCTCAGAGTTGGGAGTTGAGTAGAGTGGCTAGAGTAGTCACATAGCTAGAGTAGCTGAGAGTAGCTCAGAGCAGAGTAGCTGAGAGTTGTGTATCTGAGAGCAAAGTAGCTGTGTTGCAGTTTTCACGTAGCTCACGTTGGTTCATTCGGTTTTGTGGATCACCGTTTACTGGAGTGGACGGTTCATGGTTGTTGCTGTCACAGTTGATCTCCGTGCTCTGATTGTGTTTTGCATTTTACGGGTTACTCCGCGCACTGGATGGGTGTGCTAGACGCATCGTCTCGATCCAACCAGTGAAAGATTGTGTAGAGCTGGAAAAATAAAAATCAAAAAACTTGTGACTTGCATCTAGAAGACACCTGTTGAAAGCAAGAACTCTTTTCTTCCAGTCGAAATCGGAGAGACTGCTCTGCCATGGCCTGATAGCTCTCACAAGCGAGCAGTATCCCTCTTACTCAATCTGGGATCTATCTTCGATAGAACACTGGGCCAAATCCAGGCCTGTGGATTCCACAGGACGGAAATCAAGCACACTGCAAATGCAGTGACCCATGATCTTCGCTCAATTTGGTTTCGACAATGCTCGTAACTGGTTTTGTTACAGTGGTTCACACTTTGTGTATAACCTCGGATTACACTGACACGAAAGCATTCATGGAGCTTGACTCAGATGCAGAAAGCAGACGTGGCCGCTGGCAGGAGAGCACTCTCCTTTGCCTTCGTCCTTCCAAACCGTGTCGTTTAATGATATCTTTATGTGAAATTGTATCATGTACATATTATGTATATATATATATATATGTTGAAGTTCTAGATTGCCTGAAGGGTTGGTTACACTATGCCTGACACCGATCTGTTGGGACACCGAACAGTCTGTACAGTTGGACCGACTTTCGAGCCCAGAGCGGCATGGAAAACAGAGACTCCCAGCTGTACAGACTTTCGTAACTTTCGTTTCCTCACTTTCCACAGCGACTCCAAGTGCCTCCATCGAAGCATCGAAGCATCGAGGCATCGACTCACAAGGTCACCCAAGGCAATGTGGCGATGTCAAGCTTGAGGCTCTCACTGGCAAAAGCTTGAAGACAAAGCCTGAATAGACTACCCCTGGTGAAAGAGGAGGCAAGTGAAGGAAAAAGCTATCTAAAGATAGTAACTCACTATGAAGCGATATAACTTTAGGTTCATTTCATCAAAGGAGTCTAGCCCTGCTTCAGGACAAGTGCGAACATGCAGTCACGACGGAATACCGCTACACAAAGAGGACTGTGCCTGAAGGCAATGCAACTTTATGCTTTGAACTTCTTCATGACCTGCCAGCCGTGGAATGCTAGAGATTGCTACAGGCCTTCAGAATCTCCAGCCCGATCTGCCATACTGCATTCCGAGTGCCTCTTTCTTCAGGTGCTTCTTGTAGGATTGGATATCCCCCTCCCATTTGCCCACAGTCTTTTTGTCCTTAGTTTGAGGTTGTCACGTTGTCCTCTAGGTTGTCACGTTGTCTGAGACTGAGCGTCCGTCGCAAACCCAAATCTCCTTTGCAACTTGGCCAATCAACCGGAAGTCGTGGCTCACCTTCACTCAACGAAGCCACTCAAAGATTGCAGTCTGCAGCGCTTCATCCCAACCCCATCACACCAATATATGTAAAATATATGTGACCAAATGAAAGTAAGCAGGTAGAATATGTCAGCATTGCTAGCCAGGAAGCAATTGGGAAATGAATGTCAATGTGTACAAGTCTTCACACAGTATTTCTGCTTAGTTGCTAATACCACACCGCCAGAGAACTTGTTGATTGCCCCTGCGAGTGCATCAATGCACTGCCTCAGAAGCATGGCCGAAGTAAGACTACAATAAAGGCAAGAGCAACGACAAACAAAAGCCTCAGTTGTATCCATTCTTTGTGATAGTTTCTGTTTTTTCCAGAAATTTCAGGCTTTGGTGAAAGCATTTGGAAAAATGACCCTTGATGGGGCCGCCTGCCTATATATCTTTTAAAGCTGATACGTTGAGAGATCTAGGTTTGCGATGTTTCGCAGATGCCAAGCACAAGTTTCAAAAATACGCCTCACGATTGTCAGTACTTCCAGTACCATGTTTCTGGCTACACGAATCTTGAATCCAGTTGTGCAGGTCTGGTCACTCGACACAGTGTCACTTTCTCTTCATATGCAGCAGACTCGCAGTGTGATTCCAATTGGTCATGAAGGATTCAAAAAAAGAGAGGCAGAACGGCAGAACGCTGAATGCAAGGCTGATTCAAGGCAGATTTGATTTCGTAAAATGATTCTGATCCAAGTCACATGTCCAAATGGTTTGTGGGCTCATCCAGGAGGAGGACATGCGGATTTACAAGGGCGATCAGCAACATCACAACCTCTGCATCCATTTGCTCTCAAAAGTTAATGGGAAAACAATCTGCCCACCACTCCTCTGGCCAAACAAATTCTTGACTTGCGTCCTGCCCTTAGCTCTGCACCCTTGTTCTCATTCCATCCTTGGTTCTGTGCTCAACGGCAAAGAAAACACACTGCAGCCTTGCATTTGCATATACGATTAGATTGTACACCACTGCTCAGCGCTAGTTGCTTGTCAGCCCAACAATTGAGCATGAAGCAGACATTGTCTTCATCTTTCGCGTCCTTGGAAGGGAATATGGCAAGTATCATTGACATAACATTTCCGACCCAATCTGGGATTTGAGAGGGGTTTTCCTTGGGCGTTTTCTATACCATTACTGCAAACGATCACACATAACTTCGTAATTTACATGAATGTCTTAACTGATGCAATTCTGAGCGATGAGCTGGAAGTCTCCGGTGATGCCGAAGGAACCCAATTTCCCTGCACACAGTAAACCAGTTCTCCCGGGTTGTTTTGGCTGATGCGGGAAAGCTATTTGTGTCGATAGTCTCAGCAGGTCGCAAGTCGCAGGAATCAGGTTTCAAAGGTTCAAGAAGTAAGAATATGAACACCTCTCAGACATGTATTATGTATCACTGTATCACTGTATCACCATCGTACTTCCATGGACAAATCGAACGGCAGGGAGTGCCTCGCCATTCCGAATCTTCCATCTTTCTCTTGCCGGAGGTTGTGACAACACCCTGGACAATGCATTCGCTACAGCTTTCCAAACCAACAGCAACATACTCAGCATACGAAGGTCTCTACTCACGGATTGGCTCTACCCATGCACAGCGAACAACAGCTCTTCAGTTTCTTCAGTGGCGCTTCAGAGTTCTTTGGCTGGATTGTAGAGGTCAACACGCAAATGCCGTGCAGCTTGTATTTCTATAAAATATGGTGTACCATGGTGTACCATATACCGTTTCCCCAAATTGGCACAGTTTCTTCAGTGAAATGTCAGGGTAGCTCAGTCTTAGGGAGCCAAACATCTCATTCTTGACATGTAGATTTCAGGTTCGGTTTGAATTCTACGGACTGAAAAATGGAGAATCTCAAATCTGCGAACTCTAGATTGGTCTGAGAATAATCAAAGTGCATTGCCTTCGTTTCCAGATTGAGATTCACCGTCATTCAGTCATTCAACGATTTAAACCTTCTCCAGGCCTCAGGGTAGAGGTCTTTCAGGAATTGCAGCGGAGTTGCCTCCAAGTCGAGCACGGCCTCAACGCAGATGTGCGCAACACTTCGAAGTGGTGATACCAGTACCGTACAAAATGTAGAAACCGAATTGAAAATCAATAGCACAAATTTGAAATTGACTGAGCTCTGGCAGTGGAATGGTTCATTGCATACAGGATGTGCAAAAAATTGAATCTCCACATGTACAATGTTACAAGTACTTGAAGGAATCCTGTGGTCTTTTGATGCAAGGCTATGGTTTTGACATGACCCAAGGATGCCCAAGGACTCCAGAAGGTTTCAAATTCATAGCCAGACATGCTCAATCCATGGGATCTTGAAGTTTTTGAGCGAGAGCAGTTGTGAAGAAGACACCTTTGAATCGCGGGTATGTAACATATGTAACAACCCCCAAGTTGTGAGTAAGTAACCACAAAGCGTGGTCAAGTAAGTGACTTGTTCCTGTGTACCAATCCGGAAACACCTCACTGGTGTTCTTGGAACAACAACAAGTTTCAAAGACAATCTATATATTTTTTTTTATTGTGTATATATATATATACATTGATTTGTAGGGCTCAGGAAGACGGGTTGTCAACGCCCGATTGCCTTGCCCCAGAGGGTGACCCCCTCGACTCCTTTTCGTTGCTGCGCTACGCACGTTGGCTTGTTGGCGGCTGACTTTTGGTGTGGGGCACTATTTCACGCGTGGTTCCTACGGCATCTTCCCTGGCTTTGTTTGGTGACCACAACCGTGAAATCATCACGATCGCCGGGTTGGCATCGACGCCTTAGGGCAAAACGTTCGAAAGCACGGCTCCTTATCAAGGAGTATCGGGCTTCAAACAAGGGCCTTTCCATCCCGTCGAGGGTGGTTGCGGCAATCAAGCTGTTGGAGGCACATCACTCTGCTCCGAAATACAGGGAAGGTATGTACAGCAAAGGGTGGAACAAGCAACAGCAGATGCAATGGGGCCCCTGGTCACCTCAGTGGCCAAAACCAAAGGCCAACAAGAAAAAGGAGGAAAAGAGCAAGGACAAGCCACAGAATGTCCTAAGTTCCTACGAGTCCTTTGCTACTTCTTCTGCTCCGTCTTCTTCCTCAGCAGGTGGTACTCAGGATTCCCTTCTCTTCAAGGAGTTCGTGAACTATATGAAGGAGAACAAGGACGAGTTGCCGGAGAATATCCAGAAGCTAATACCAGACGATGGCAAGGACAATATCCGGGAGGCGCAGCGGAAGTTGAACAAACAGCGCAATATCCTCAACAAAATTTCCAACAAGCAGAAAGCTTTGCAGCAAGATCAGGAGCGCTGGGAAGCATGGCTTGTTTCAGTCAAAGAGGAGATTCAACAACAAAGGACCAAGCACGAAGAAAGTCAAGCCCGTCTTTCCAAGGAGCTCTTGGAGCTTCAAGAGGAAGAGAAGAAGATGAATCAGATGGATTCAGAGGTCATGGACTTGGAAGAGGAAGCCGAAAAGGGAGTAGAGGAGATCCTGGACGAGCTTTTGGAGGGCAAAGGCAGTGCAAAGGAGTGTCAGAAGCTGCAAGAGTATCAGGCGCAGTTGGAGATGAAGTATCAGGCGCAATTGGAATCAGAGAAGCAGAGAATGCAACAGATCTTTTCAGATCAGTTCCGTCAATTGGCAGCTGCAACTATGGATCCCTACATGGAAGGAGTGGGGGTGAAGCCCAACTCTGTAGAATCCACCATCAATGTCGAGGAGCAGGAAGAGGCCCAGCAGTCGGAGGACGCAGCACCGAAGCCGCCGGGTCTGGTTCGAAATGCTATGGCTCCATTTGGCGTCCAGAGAGTAGTCAAGTCACAGAATGTGAGCTCGCCATATTCAGCAAAGGAAAAGGAGTTGAAGTTGCGGGCGGAGAAGGAGAAGGAGAAAGCGAAGATGGAAAAGATGGCAACCCTTTTGAGACCACCAGATACAGGACAGTAGATTCTGGATGGGACGAAGATCACTCAGCACTCCTCGATGGTGCAGTAGAGCATAGCCGAGGATGGCTGTTTGATCTTCATGACTTTGTTGCCGGTTTTGTGATGTCTGAGAGGATACTCCTTTTCTTTTTGTTTCTGGGCACGGACCTCTTGATCTTTATGGGTGTGATTGCTTGGATTATCTACATGGATGGTGTCAAGGGGAAGATCACCTTCAAGATTGACAAGCACAGATACTTTCGCAGAGAACGTTCCAACGCAAGAGGATGGAGGATGAGGATGCGTGGTATTGTCTTCACCTTCCTTCTTTGCCAACAACATTGTCATGCTGGAGCCCTTGGGGAGAGTACACTAGTGAGCGAAGACTTGCATGGGGTACAGACTATGAGGGGCTCTGGCGATCTTTTTGACAATGACTACAACTCCCTCATGACCAGGCAAGAGATGAGGCATGAGCGAGTTGATGACAATTTTGATATTGAAGACGGAGCTTCACGAGGTGAACTACCAGATGGAGACTATGACATTCCTTCGGATAGGAGTGATGGTGGCAGTGATAGTGGGTATCATCAATTGGCCATTGTTTTTCAGCTCGAAGCTCAACCGATCTCTGTGCGGCTCTTGTGGGATGACTACTGGGCCATGCACAGGCAGATTTCCAGAGTGTGTGGTGTGATTATGGATGATTTGGTGGGTATTCATCATGTCAAGTCACCACCATCAGATCTTGAGGAACTCGAGTTGCAAGCTGTGATTGCGCAAAAAAGCAATGAAATCTTCCATGGACAGGGTGTAGTTCTAGCATTGACTGATGTTGAGCTGCATGCAGAAGAGATCTTGACAGTGCCTTGGGCCACGAGGAAGGTGACCAAATTGATCAAGTACATCACCCGAAGAGGTGTGGCCAAGAGTTTGGGTGTTGAAGGATGGTGCTATGACTCGAAGAAGCCATGCATAGTCTGGAAGAACAATGAGATTTGGCCTCAACAAGATAAGGTGGTCAGAACTCTTTCGCATGGTGACTATATTCGCTGTGTTATTCCGGGAGATCGTGATCGGAGATGCTTTGAAGAAGCGCAGGTTGCAAATGAAGGGCTCAGTCTGGCTCAAAAATCTGTGGTCTTGCAAACCAGTACAATATGGGCAGCAACACCTGCTTTTGACATCGAAGATGCTACAAAGAAGGGATCTGCCTTAGATGGTCAGCAGGATGAAGCTGCACTTATGCAGTTTGGACCAGTGATGCCCGAATCCAGTCATACTCCTTCCAGTGTGGCTACAAGATCGATCAATATTTATGCCTGGGGTCAGGATTACATTGATGTCCCTGTGGAGGAGCACATGACTATGGTGGAATCTATTACCTATCATTGGGGCATTGAAGCGAATGATGTCATCGATTTACATGAGGTTTTGGAGCCACCTATTCCTCTGCAGGTCCCTGGTGAACTGGTATTTGTAATGGAGATGAGGGGAGACAGTTTGCATAGGCTCTTTGATGACGACAAGTTGATTCTTGCGGAAGTTCGAATTACCAGTTTGTCGTTGAGGACTAGCAAGAGGAATCGCATCGTTCTGTGGTCTAGGATTTTTATGCAAAGATCACAGGCATTGGTGCTTTTGAGGATGGAATCTTTCTGTGCCAGGAGGGGCACAAGGGAGTGCGTCACTCTTCACAACAATCGAGTTTGGTCTAAGGATGATAGGTCATCGCACCGTATGGACAATGGTGACTTCTTGATGGTTGAAGCCTTCGTGGACGATCTGTCACTAACGGAGGCCTGCACCCCGGCACTTCTCTTCTCTTGGTGAAGCTGTGAGCGCAGAGGATGAAGAGTATTCCTTGGTGGCTTTGAGGCTTTCAGAGAAGACAGACAATGAAGTCTCTTTCTTTCTACAGGTCAGTGTGCGACGATCATTTCTGAATACATCCAATTACAGCTATTTCCTTCATTGGGACAACTTCAGTGAACTTTCTCCACCGGGCAATCCTTCCGAACGGAATGTATTACCTGCTCCCTCGGCCTGTGCACCAGAACGGAGTTCGGTGGAAGAGGAGAACATGTCTCACAAGTCAGGTGTTGACTCCTTTGTTATCAGCGATGAAGAGGTTGAGCCAGGACTGGTTCAAGCTGGAGGTTTCGAAAGAAGGGTACATAGCAGACCAGGTGACTGGGACTTTGTCAAATTGTTCCAGACTTGGAATGGTTCGCCACTCAGACTACAGCTGCCGGAGGACATCCAACTTGCCCCTATAGCTCTTCATCTTGTGGCTGAGAGCTTTGCGGGATGGAGCAGTGAAATCGAGGAGGTCCACGTATATACCGACGGGTCTCACGACCCTAAACAGGAGGTGTCGTCCTTTGCACTGGCTTTTTTCGGTTGGAGCAGCAGCAGGCCCAAGGATAAATCCTTCTTCCTTGGTTGGCTGGCGGGGGTGGTCAGCACTGATGTCAATGCGCCTCAGTATTTAGGGGCATCTCAACACTCTGCGAGCTCAGCAGAGGCGTCAGCTTTGATGTGGGCACACAATTGGTATCTACAGAGCGGACTGACAACTATGGTTTTCTTCCACTACGACTCCATGGTTGTAGGGCATGGAGCGTCCGGTCTTTGGCAAATCCAGGCGAAGAATTTGCAATTGCAGAAGTTAAGAAGTCTGGTGCACTTGGGTGACAGTCTTCACAAGGGCAGAGGATCTATGAACATGTGAAAGCACACAGTGGATGCCCAGGGAATGAATTGGTGGATGGCTTGGCGAGACATTGTCTACGACATCCAGATCAGCATGTGCTTCATGGTTTTCCCTCCTGGCAGCCCATCTTTCAGGACGGAAATGATGCTCTTCAATGGGCTTGGTGGCACGTCTCAGTTCTGAGAGGTGATTGTGCTCATCCTTCAGGTGACGCTTATGGAGCAAAATGGCGACAAGGAGATCGAGGTGTTGCAGTTACTGGCATTTCGAACATAGAAAGAAAAAATGAGACAAAGACAGAAGGAGTGCATATAGTCCTGAAGATGGGAACTTACAATGTTCTGACTTTGAGATCTTCTGCTGGGCGTGATGGTGAGTCAGGCGAAGATTGGAAGGCTTCACTTCTGCGAGACCAATTTGAAGAACTCGGATTGCATGCAGTGGGACTTCAGGAAACCAGGTCGACGAAGAGCGGCATGCTTGTCACACAGAACTTCTTTAGACTTATGGGGCATGCTGAGGATGGACACCACGGGTGTGAGCTTTGGCTAGCTCGGCATGTGGCTCTCAACAACGGGAGTCAAAAGGTCTATTTCGAGAAAGATGGACTGGTTGTCCTTTATGAGTCCCCCAGGATTCTTCTGGTTCAGGCCAAAGTTGCAGGACTTTCCCTACTATTCTTTGTATTACATGCTCCTCATGACGGGTCGGGGGCAGAAGTCAAAGAGCAATGGTGGAACACAGTGTGGCACTTGCTGCAGCGCTTCAGAAACGTTGGCCAGATCTTTTGTTTGGGTGACTTTAATGCAAGGCTCGGCACTCCGGTGGAGTCTTGCATAGGCAGTCGGGTCTGTCCAGTTACAACTGACAACGGATGCAGGTTACAAGGGCTTTTGGAATCTTTTGCATTGTGGGCACCATCTACCTTTGACAGTGTGCACAGAGGTAGAGATGCTACTTGGACACATCCAAAAGGTACATCAGCGCGCTTAGATTACATCCTTTGTGGTGGCGATGCTGGCATCTATGTGGCAGATAGCTATGTGGATGATCATGTCCAGACGTCATTGACAGTGAGAGATCATGAGCTAGTCATCGCGGTGGTGCACGTTTGGCAGATCGCTTCTTCAAGGACAGCTTCGACCAGAAGAGGATACAACTGGGAGCTCATGAACACGCCCTGGGGAAGAGACAAGGTCTGCGATATAGTCAACTCTTTGCCTGATCCTCCATGGGAGATGGACGTACATCAGCATTGGGAAGTTTTGGAGCAGTCTTTGCATTCAGGTTTGTTGGAGTTTTTTCCAGGAAAAGCAAAACAGAGGAAGCTGGACCTTTTTGCAGATTCCACAAGAGGCTTGTTGCAACAGAGGAAGAATTTCAAGAAACACCTGGACCAGTTAGATGAATGGGATGTGGCTTCGTGGCAACGTCTTTGTCTGAAGGCATGGAGGGATGGGGCTCCACTCAGCTGGGCAGTCGACAGGGCAAAGCTTGATGTGGCTGTCTACACTATGTCTCGTCTTATGCTGGTCAGCGGATTTCGTCAAGTCTCGAAGTCTCTCAAGGTGGCTATCAAGACTGACAAGGCAACCTTCATTGACCGAGTGGTTGACGAAGCCAATGGGCACAGAGGTGCTGATCTATATCAAGCACTGCAACCATTAAGGATTGGTGGGAAAAGTCCCGGAGCAGTCAACGGAGCTTTGGATGCAGCATTGCGCAAGCTTGGAGGCGGGTGTTCGCACCTCCACTGGCCGATTACTTCAGAGAGCCCGTCGTGGATCACTGGAACGAGCAGCCATGGTAGGCGATATGGACATTCATGTGGTCCCATCTTTGTTGGATCTCGAAGGTGCGTTCCGAAGAGTCAAAAAGCACAAAGCAGGAGGTGTGGATAACTTCCGTTCGGATTTGTGTTCGCTAGCGTCCGGTCCTCTTGCACGCAAGTATCACTCCTTATTGCAGAAGATTGTCTGTCAAGTTTCAGAGCCCATTCAGATGAAAGGAGGGCTGTTGATCCACATGTTCAAGGGGGGCAATGCAAGATCTGTGGAAGATCATAGAGGGCTCCTTTTGAGCTCTCACGTCGGCAAGGCTCTACGCAGGACCATCAGGCAGTCCCTCATGCCGAGCTTTGTGGCCCACTCCAGTGACACCTATTTTTCGATAAAGACTGGTGGCAATGTGAGTCAAGCCAGCCATGCACTTCGTGCATTCATCTCTGCATCAGCGCAAAGGCAACAGTCAGTTGGACTTTTATTCATTGACATAAAGTCTGCATACTATCGTGTCATCCGACAGCTTCTCACCAGTTCTGTTCCAAGGGAAGAGACGATAGAGCGCCTGATGTCGTATTTTGACTTCAATGGTGTGGACCAACAGACTTTGCGACAGGCTATAGCAGAACGAGTTGCTGAGGATGATCGCATGCTGACGCAACATCAGGAGCTGCTCTTGCAGGAGTTGATGGACTCTACATGGTTTACTTCATCACGTAAAACTGAGCTTTACGAATCGTTAGCAGGGAGCAGACCTGGCGATGGTCTTGCTGATGTTGCTTTCGGCCTCATCTTCCAGCGTATCATGAACATCATTATGAGGAGGATACAGAGTGAGTTGGGCATCGAAAGCACAAACGTTCAAGGCATGGTTGATCTGGTTGGTGGGCAAATACCTGATTATGAACCTCCTTGGCTTTTGGAGGTGATCTGGGCTGACGACTTAGCACTGGCTTTGAGATGTTCTCATGCCGGATCACTGCAAGGGGCTCTGCAACAGATCACATCAATTGTGTTTCAGGAATGTTCACGCCACGGTCTTGTTCCCAATTTGAAGAAAGGCAAGACGGAAATATTGGCCATCCCGAAAGGCCCAGGATGTAGGGCTGTCAGAGCTGAGCTTTTCAATATCAAGGAGCCCAAGATTCTGATCCCAGATGTTCCTGAAGAGCTTGCAGAGGTCAGACTGGTTTCTTGTTACAAGCATTTGGGAACCCGAATCCACATTGGGCTGCGGCATATGCAGGAGATCAAGTGTCGTATGGGTCATGCTTGGTCGGTTTTCAAGAAGTACAGGCGAACATTGTTTCAGAACAAGAGGCTTCAACTGCAGCGACGTAGATTTCTTTTTCGCAGCATGGTGATGTCGGTCTTCATGTACAATGTTGGCACCTGGGGCTCTCTTCTCAAAAGCGAGTTCCGGTACTTTGAAAAGAGGCTACATTCACTTTATCGTGGTCTTGCAAGAGGTGATATCTCTGAGTTGGTGCTTCGACTATGGAGCAACGAGAGGGTGAGAGCGTATGTCCAGTTACCCTCTGCGCAGGAGATTCTTCATGGAGCCAGACTTCGTTACTCGGTGTCACTCTATGCCTCGGGGCCTCCTACTCTATGGACTTTGCTTGGCGCAGAGAAGTGCTGGGTTCAGGAGATTGATGAGGCTCACACGTGGTTTTTCGAGCAGCTGAAGGGCCATGGACCGGACAGTCAAGGTAATCAGTGGAGGCCTGATCTTCACAAGTGGCGTTCAGAGTCTGGGGGCAGTTTCAGCAAGTGGGTCCGCAAGGCAGAAGAACACGCCATCTTGCAGAATGTCAAGCAAGTGGAGTGGAATGAGTGGCATTTTCAAATGATCCAGGATTTCATAGCAGATGGTCTGGAAATGGAGATGCCGTGGCCAGAGGTTGACCAGGGCCAAGGGCTGCAAGAGGCTTGTTTGAGCTGCAAGAAGGCATTTGTGGGCTTGGTCAGTGCATGCCTTTCATGTACATGGATTTCGCAACCGGGCCAGGAAGCTCATCTCTAATTCGCGTTGCGATATTTGCGAGCGGGAGTATTCTACAACCACACGTCTTCAGGCGCATCTATGCTACAGCAAGTCTTGCTACAGGAAGCTCATGGCAGGTGGTCAAGCTTTGGAATTCCTACAACCAGGAAAGAACAATACGAGGGAACAGAAAGCACCGGAATTCCCGGTGCCACCGCTCCCAAGTGAAGGGCCCAAGGAGGCTTGTCTTTGCATTGATGATCCTGGAGAAGAAGAAGATTTTGACCAGCCAGTTCTAGAGAGTGTTATTGATGAGCTGCTACTCTTACCAGCGATGGCTTCTATGCAGGACTGTGTGGAGGCAATAGTTCGTGCGATGGGACGTGCAGAATGTAGCTACAAGGATGCTCTTTCTACCATTGGCTATGGAGCTCGATGCATGGAGGATGAAGAGGTCTTCAACGCTGGATGGGCTTTTGATCATGTTTTGGCTCGGGAGGCTATGCAGTATGTTCATCGGTATTGCAGTCTTACATGGTTTCTGGACGCCGAGCAGCTTGAGGTGGAACCAGAGGATCATCAGTTTCGCAATGCGGCTTGGCAATTCTGTGCTTCTCAGCCGAGGACCTTTCGATGGCAACGGAAACACTACATTCCACGGTTTGGATCGAGGGTGGTTGTCTTTCTACACCTTTTCTCAGGCGAGAGGAGGTTTCAGGATATCCAATTCTACCTGGAGCGCATCACACCCCCGGAAGGCTGTGTGCTGCGTGTACTATCTGTGGATGTGATTTTTTCTGCTTCTGGTGACTTGGCGAATGAGGAGAATCAACGTAAGTGGATCCATTTTGCCTTGTCAGGGTGCATCATCGCCTGCTATGCAGGACCGCCGTGTGAGAGCTGGTCTAAGGCTCGCAGTCGTGGTGGCATTGCTGGGGAGGCGAGAGGTGATGACAACGGACCTAGGGCTCTACGTACAGCAGAGATGCCTCAAGGTCTGGGAGCAGTCAAAGGGCGAGAGCTGTATCAAATCCTGCAAGCGAATCGTCTTCTTCTCTTCGTGCTGCGGCTCTTCCATGCAATGGTTCGAGTGAGGAGGCTGATGGTGGTTGAGCACCCGGCACAGCCGGACCTCCCTCAGGAGGCTTGGATGGCTTCGATTTGGAAGCTTTTCGTTGTCAGACAGCTGGCAGCACATTGGGATGTCACACAGATCACGATTTACCAGGGTCGCTATGGAGGACGCTCTCCAAAACCGACATCTTTGCTCATTGCTTGTGGACCTGGTATGGATCTCCTTGGGCATTTCAAGGAGTTTGAGACCTCGCAGAGCCTTCCTCAGGCCTTGAAAATGGGGTGGAACTCCGAAAAGCATGAATTTGAAACAGCGGGTTTGAAGAATTACCCTGCTGCTCTTTGTGAGTGTTTGGCTGTATTGGCCGAAAGGTGGCTAAATCGGCATTTTCACTCATCATCTGGCCTGACCATGGTGCCAATGGATGAGTTTGTTCGTTTCTCTGACGATCTTGTCCAAACTTTCAACACTTTGGTGAACCGCGGAGCGGATTTTCACAGGTCGGATGCCAATATGCATCTCTAATTAAGGCTGCGTCGCAAGACTCGAAAGGCCGTGAAATGAAAAANGAAAAAAATGAAAATGAACATTGATTTGTGTGCACTCAGGAAGACGAAAATGAAAACGTTGTGCAGGGAGAAGGATTTGAATGACAATTTGAAGAGAGTCATTTCTAGGATGCAAGCAGGCCAACAGCGTTCAATAGACCTCTGTTCTACCACGAAACATACACCCTCATGCCAGGAGCAAGACCCAGAAGCTAGCAGGATCCCAAAATTGCAAACTTTCAAATATGGGGCAAGCAGGATCAAGCAAACCAACAATTGAACCATATCACACAAAGATCAAAGTTTGCTCTTTCGAATGCTTTACACCGTCAACTCCAAAGCGCTGTCGTTCTTCAAAGAGCTTCTTTTTGGAGGGCGCTGAAGGCTTGCGAACATACCACAACCACAACAGCCACGACCCACATATTCCTTGTGCAAGAATTCAGAAGTCTTCACTCCCGGAAAGCAGAAAAAACTTGCATCCCACAGGCACCGGGACAAAATCCACACGGAAAGAGAGTCTCGATTTGAAAAGTTGAGAGGTGGTCCCAGTGGTCCTTTAGAAAATGAGGATTGTTGAAGTAGGACCAGTACAGTAGGCGAAAAGGAAGAGGTGTCCACTACAAATGGTGCCTGCTTTCACAGCTTGGCGGCTGTGTATTGAATCAGGGTGAAGTTGCAAGAGAACCGAGAACAAAGCAGCAACCCCAATGTACTTTAAATACAGAATGCTGATGAAGTCAACGAAGTCATGACTGGATGGCTACAGACCAACGCCTCGCTGTGCTGATTGTAGTGTCCGATACGTAATTTTCCACTTCTCTTCACCTCCGGCCCAAGGATACCCATAAGGGTCCAATGGCTCGCAACTGAGCTACAGTAGTGAATCACACTTCATTTCAGAACAAACCATGGACTAGCCGACTTGCCGAGGAGCCTCCCCTACAGTTGGTTCAATCTGTTGCAGCATGAGCTTCAGCAAAGTCGACTTTCCCGCACCGTTTGGCCCTGGCAGATGCACGTCGCGCTCAGTAACATTCTTCCAATGCAGTACTTCAGGTCAGTCACTTTGTGCAGAAATACAAGCTGCACACTTGATAGACTACCATCTGAAACACTGTGCAAGCAATGAATGTTTTCATCAAAATATTGAGCTGCTGTAGCCCAAGTATGACTTGCTGACTGGCTGCTGCCAGCTGCTTGCATCCTCGAGTTTCTCAATTGTTTTTCATTCCGTTGCTGCAATATACGGAACACAAGTAACCCATACCTGTCTGGAAATCTTTTGTCCCTAAAATAAATCTCAACAAAGCGATTCTTTTGGTTGGGCGTCCTCGGCATTTCTACTCAAGCACATGTTTAAGCTACAGAGATCTTGCCAAAAAATGACACAGTGTCACTGTTCTTTTTGATAGGGGCATGGCTCCACATTGCAGGCACCTACCAGCGCAATTCGTGAATCCAGGTCAACTCCCAACTCTAAATTCTCATAGAGGTGATCCTGGCCAAACGGAGTGCAAGGGCAAAGTACGCCTCATGGCGACATCATTGTTATCCTGTTGCTTCTCCCTTTTTTCTTCCTTTTTTTCTTCTTCTTGTTTTGACTTTTCATGCTGTTCTTCTGTTGTTGTTGTTGTTGTTGTTGTTGTTGTTGTTGCTGTCGTAGCAGTTGTGGTTGTCGGCGCTGTCGCTGTGGTCGTCGCTGAAGTTGTTGTTGTCCTGGTCATTGTCATTGTCATCGCCAGTGTCCGCGACAGTGTCATGTGTGATTGTTGTCCTCATTCTTGTCGTCAGTGTCGTCATCATTATCGTCGTCATTGTCGTCGTCTTGAGTGATGCTGGCGGTCCTGGTCACCGTCCTAGTCTTGGTCGCGGTCGCGGTCGTGGTGGTGTTGGTGGTGCTGGTGTTGGTGCTGGTGTTGGTGCTGGTAGGTGGTGTGGCAGGTCGCAGTGGTAGGTGGTGGAGTAGGTGGTAGGTGGAGTAGGTGGTAGGTGGTAGTTGTAGGTGGTAGCTGGTGAGTGGTTGGTGTGGGGGTAGTTGGTGGTGGGTGGTTGGTGGTGGGTGATTGGTCGTTGGTGGTTGCTGTTTGGTGGTTGGTGGTGGGTTGGTTGGTGGGTTGGTTGGTTGGGTGGGTGGGTGGTTGGGGTGGTGGTGGTGAAGTCATGCTTCATTGTTCAGTGGACATAGATACACATGTTTCATTTATTCATCTTTGTATTTACCTTTTTAACCACTTGCTTGTTTGTTCCTTCTATGTTCGTTTGTTTGTTTATTGCTTCTAATATTTTGTCTGTTGCTTATTTGTTAGTTTGGTTTGTTGGTTGTTTGTTTGGTTGGTTGTTGATGGAAATCTGACGTCACTTCTCTTTTGTTGCCATGACCGAAAATGTCAGTCTATTGACCTTGCCTCCTTCTTGCCGGAATATGCAAAAGAAACATTGTGGAATGCCATAACCTCAGAAATCATCATACGTCACGCAATACAAAATTCGCAGGTGCATGTGTTCTCCACATTGGCACGGTGAAGTCCGAAGTCATTGCCTCACAGTTATATATATATATGATATGGATACATATGTGTGTATATATATATATACAGAATATCAGAATAGTCAATCATTGGAAACGATGGTCCTGTCCAGTGCCGGAAAGCCCCCCCCCCTTGTCTTCTTTTATCTGGTCTTACCTTTTATGACCGTGGCCGGCTGGCACAGTCTCATAGCAGAAACTACAATATGCAGCATGATTGAGCACTGATCCTCCAAGACCATAGAATACAGTGTTTCGACATTGTGGGGTTGTAGGATTGAAAACCTGCTTCCCGATCTTTGTACATTAAGTTCTGACATGATATCTTTAAACTTGCGTATCTTCCCTATTCTTTGTTACCTTGATTCTGTTGTGTCTGGTCGTAGTCTATCTTATCATGCTATATTCTATCGTACGAGTCTATCTTTCCTGATTTCGAATCAATAGATGATGAATATGTAATGATATGTAATTAGTTAAGAGCTCTTGAGATGAACCCCCTCTCCCATAGCAAGCGAGAGAGCTACTGCCTTAATTACCATGAAAATTGAAGGGGGGTGGGGAGGGCTGCACTACAACATATGTTGCATTATGTTGCTATGCTTGATGACTGAGTGCTCTGAGGAAGTGACTGGTGGAGAGATCTTCTCAGAATCAGGGAAAGAGAACCTCAGGACAACATCCCAACATACCTGCTACGACTAGCCAAATAGCATAGGTTTCTCCGGTTTCTCCCTGTATCTTTGTATTTTTTGCATGAGTTCTTTGAATTTCTTTGATGCAAGTTATCACTCTGTTGAAGTAGTCTGCCCTAGTCGCTAAGGCTGGAGACTCGTAGGTGGGGTCTGCCATGGGTTTCTCTGTGAGACCTGCCTTACAAGACGGTGGTGGCAAGCTGCAATCGCTTTAGAGAAGTGCTTGTGAAAGTGCAGATCAAATTTGAGCCACAATAAAGCATGCCTCCACCATCTTGTCGATGATCTTCTGTTTGGATTCTGCCTCAAGACTCTGCAATGGATCACAACTTGACCATGATGCGAGCAAGTTTCATGCAAACATACAGATTGCAAGTGTATGCCAACACTCTTCCTGTCAAAACTGCTCAACGAGAGGGCCTGAACGCGGAGATTCGCGTATGTACCACAAGAACGGATAAACTCCTGGAAAACAAAGTAATTGCAGGACTTGTTGCTCAGGGAGACAACTGCAGAAAGCTTTCAATGGATGGATCATGTGCAAACTCTCCAGTGACGCGTTTTGACACATGCACTTCCTGCCTGAAGATGCTTGATGTCGTCCTGCTCCTCCAAGAATCTTTGGTGTCTGAGAAACTATTGTGATTAAGTGCAAGATTCCTCGGATCTTATCAATCAACACCGTCCTTCTTGTACTTGGTCAACTGATTCTTCTCCACTTCCGTCCTTGTCTTGAAGTACCTGAACCGCCAGAATTGGATGGTGAGTGAGGTGTTCGCATGTGGACAAATTGAGCCGGGGTGCTGATCATAGTTTCCTCCCCACACAACCAAGGTTCCTGCAAGTTTCCAATCAACAGTTCAACCAAGTTCACAATTCTGTTTGCGAAGATGTGGCTCACAGTTTGCCTCCCGGCTAAGCTGCTGAACATTGTCCTTTCTGTGTCAGCTGCATGATGTTGGTGCACACACCGTTCATGAAGTCCTGGAACAAGATATTTGTTTGAGTTTCCTGTGTACATGGAAGAAGTGCCAGATTCATAATTCACTGACCGTCCTACCGAGATATGGCTAGTCTAGTTCTAAGAGAGCACGTATAAATGGGAAATGAAATAACCACGGCTGCACCCTGGATCTAGTCTGAAAAGGTGGCGAAGTGATAAAAAGCAGCCAGGAATCAGTAGCATGGCCTTACCCGCAGTGTAATACTTTTTCAACATCTGCTTAAATTCTGTGCAACAGCATAAGCCCTCATCTACCCAATCCATGCGGTGTATGTACATGGCTGTGCTGGCAGGTCAAAGCATACTGGCGTGACTATAAGTTTTGGATGCAGTGCTATGTTGTGCTGAAGGGCACCATTCGCCACAGGCCTGTCCATACCAACTCCGAACTACTCATGTGCATACACGTATTGCATGACAAATTTGCCTAAATTGCTTCAAGCTGCACATTTTCTAAGCAATTCACTGAATAGAAACGCTCCAAATGCTAATGCTTTTGTATGCTGTTGCCCATTGGCATCATAAGCTGAAAAGTTTCAGGTTGTGTATTGTATTTATTTTGTCTTTGCTTTGATTTTGGGGCAGTTTTTTTTTTTTGCAAGGACTTGAAAAAACTGCCAGCAACAGCATTTCTAGCTGCAAGGTTCGCAAAAAAACAGTAAATAACAGTTTATGTAATGCTGACATTTGTTGTGGCTGATACCATGCAAAGTTTCACCAAGATCCACCTCAGACATTTTCCTGAGTTGTTTTGAATTGCAAAAGCCCGGGTCACCCAAAATGCGGGGAAGATGGTGTCTTCGCAAAGCTTGGATACATCACAACTGAGCCAGGGTTTTGCTTCACGGCTGCGCAGCTTGTGCTTCGAAGTAGACAGCAGTGTTTTGATTTTGGAACTGGAACCATAGGCAACTTCTGCGCATGCACCAGAAACGGTTCTCATTCAACAGTTTTGGGCGTGCTCCGGTCAATGGGCAAGGACAACAACAACAACAACAACAACAACAACAACAACAACAACAACAACAACAACAACAACAACAACCACAACAACAACAACAACAACAACACCAACACACACACACACACACACACACACACACACCACAACAACAACAACAACAACAACAACAACAACANAACGACAACAACGACAACAACGACAACAACGACAACAACGACAACAACGACAACAACGACAACAACGACAACAACGACAACAACGACAACAACGACAACAACGACAACAACGACAACAACGACAACAACGACAACAACGACAACAACGACAACAACGACAACAACGACAACAACGACAACAACGACAACAACGACAACAACGACAACAACGACAACAACGACAACAACGACAACAACGACAACAACGACAACAACGACAACAACGACAACAACGACAACAACGACAACAACGACAACAACGACAACAACGACAACAACGACAACAACGACAACAACGACAACAACGACAACAACGACAACAACGACAACAACGACAACAACGACAACAACGACAACAACGACAACAACGACAACAACGACAACAACGACAACAACGACAACAACGACAACAACGACAACAACGACAACAACGACAACAACGACAACAACGACAACAACGACAACAACGACAACAACGACAACAACGACAACAACGACAACAACGACAACAACGACAACAACGACAACAACGACAACAACGACAACAACGACAACAACGACAACAACGACAACAACGACAACAACGACAACAACGACAACAACGACAACAACGACAACAACGACAACAACGACAACAACGACAACAACGACAACAACGACAACAACAACAACAACAACAACAACCACAAAATTTATATCAACAACAAGCAACAAACTACGAACGACAAATCAGGAACGACAACCGACAACCACAACCGACAACCGAAACCGACAACCGACAAACGACGAACGACAAACGACAAACGACAAACAACAAACGGCGAAAGACAAACGACAAACGACAACCGACGACGAAGACGACGACGACGACGACGACGACGACGACGACGACGACGACGACAACAACAACAACAACAACAACAACAACAACAGCAACAGCAACAGCAACAACAACAAAATTACTATTTTTTTCAAGTTTTTGTGATTCCGCACCTTCCATTGCTTCAAGGTCAAGGAACGTTAACATCCCTTCCCGCCAACTTCGTGTAGCAGATACGAAAACCACCAGGAAACACGACGGCCACGCTGGGCACTGAGGAGCGGCAGCTCTGAAATCTACTTTTTGGATTCATGTCCTCTGAGTGTGAAGTAAAGAGGAGCGTGTTGGGATAGCGAGACAAGTATTCCTGACAGCAGATGGTGGCAGAAGTCGTCTAGACGCAATCAAGAGTTGCGCTAGATTTGTGTCTGGCAGCACTGCAAACGCATGGTGGCCACTGTTCCCTAATGGAGGATGTGAACACAGCTTGGATTTCATTTGCTCTAGCAATTCAATAAATGGTAGATACCAACATATCAAATGGATCATACCTCGAGCCAAACGCAGGCGCCAAGGTCAAGGTGATTTGTTGGCCTCAAAATGCAAGCACCAATCAACGATCTATCTGCAGTGAATAGCATAAAGAAAAAAGATGGGCCCTCAGAACGTACGGCAAAGTAAGTCCATGGCTCGTCAAGGAGAAGGAGCATAGGTTCCACAAACAAAGCTTGTGCCAGGGCAACACGCATGCGCCAGCCACCAGACATGTCTTTGGTAGCCTGGTCAAGGCTGTCTAATGTGGCCAGGTTCGGACTTAAGAAGTTTACACCCTTGCATGAACTGCCCGCAAGATCTGTGGGCGTGTTTGGCAGCAATGTTTTGAATATCATATCGAGTGAACGTCCTACAACTGGCTTGTGCCACTGTGCCACTGTGCTGGTGGCAGTCTCGAGCCTTCTGCATCATTTCCTTGCTGAATCCCAGCCCGTGAAGAAGCTCGCAGGCTCTTGGTTCGAAAGTTGACGGGTCCATCTTGTCAAGCTTGTCACCAATGACCTTGTAAGCAAGACAACTTCAAGTCTGATGGATAGATGGTGGATATTGATAAGCTCACAGAATAAAAAGTAGATTTTCACAAGTTTGAGCTTGAGGGCCTGTAGGTAGTCTGCATTTTTCTCAGGATCCTCTTCCAAAAGCTTTATTGATAGCTCCTAGCCCACCACACAGAAACAACATGCAAGTCAGTCACAAGATTGAACCGGAACAACTTTGAATCAAGCAGACTGCACAGGACTCCTCCAACCGCTTGTGTTCATCAGCTACAACATTCACCACTGCCTGCACTGCAGTGACTTCTTCCGGTTTGGCCTCACTATCCAGAAACCAAATGTCCTTAGTTTCAAGCAAGTTTTATTGGGAATGATCTGCTACAGCTTGCAAATGGATGTATCCCACTGAAAGGATCAACTCGGTCAGGCTTCAATGTGGTCTGGAATTGGAACTTCACGCGCTGCAACAGCTGCGAGCATCGTAGATTTGCCAGATCCGTTCCTCGAAATCAGATCTGAATGTCTGAATACTTGTGACATTTAGTACCAATGTCTGAATGCAGCGAGGTCAGCAGCATTCATGTGTTTTCTAAATACTGTGATGGGAATGTAGTTCTCAGGCCTCTGTTGTTACTTCTTGCAAGCTCTAAAACCCGATACCTCTCAAGCAACGGGAAGTGGAATGAAGGCTTAAGCAAACATATTTGTAGGCTGCAGCGAAGCCATGGTACTTGAGTATGTTATGTTGGTTGGTTGGTCACGTTTTTGTTCATCCAAGGTGGCGATGGGTACCTATAACTCCTATAACTCCTATAACTACAATGCATCCAGGGTACATTCCGATGAGACCGTATCTGCGGCCGAAGTTAAGCTCAAGTTTGGTGTCCTGCAAGGATCAAGGAAAGGCCCGTGACAGCATGAAGGCTCGAAAAGACAAAATTAGACATAACAAGTGTTCTAGATTTCACCTTGGAGCCTTGGGGATACATGCCATGCTTCAAACAATGAAATGGCAACTTGGCAATGACGATTCATCCTTGATGAATTCCTTTCCATAAACGCTCATGGAGAACTGCTCAATCTTGACATCCATTGCTTGCTGCTGTGATGCCAACACTCCAGTGATGACGGCAGTCTCAAGCACCTCCAGAGGAGCAACAGGCAAATGCCACACCGAAAACCACTTCCCTCTCGAGGATTCACATGGCAGCTATGGCTTTTGTGCTTTCATAGCGATCAAAGTTTGATCAAAGTCAACGTTGCTTCTGAAAGTTTGTCCAAGCCACTGCTGCTCTTTTGATGTTGCCTTTGAGCATTGCATCTTTCTGAACCTCAAAGTTCTCAAGCTCAGGACTGAGGACCTTCAAGCCTTTCAGCACATTAGCAAATTATTCACCAGCTTTATCTGACCTTGCTGTTTTCCTGAACCAAGATCATGAATGATGAGAGCGGAATGAAGCTGAATGATCTGCCCTTATTGCGGTACCTATATAGCTCCCTTCTGATGCCGAGCATCCTTGTCCACCACAGCTGAATTGGCATCTTTTTTTCCTGTCCGTACCAGGTCTTTTCGTTTTTCTGGTGCAGCAGACAGAAACAGGACAGCACCAGAGCCCACCTGCTGCCTTTGCTTTGGCTTTGGCTCTACGCTTCTCATCTTCCTGTTCAAGTTGCCGAGAGAAAGATGCTGCGAGAGTGCTAGACTTGTTAAACAGGCAAGGACAGCCAAAGCTGTACAACTGTAGCGTCAGAACAGAACAAGATAATTCAGGACTAAAGTACCAAAATTTAGAGAGATTCAAGACAGTGCTAGGTGTGGTAACCAAGAGGAAGCCAAACACAATGACACAATGTGGATAAAACAAGAATCAAAAAGACTGTTGAAGAGTAACAATGTGAATGTTGTACCGCTTTTCGCACATTTTCAGCATCTTCAGCTTGAGAATCTCGCAGCCCCGCACCTTCCGGCCCATGGTCTCAACAGATCAGCGTCAGCTAAGCTGCATATGCTTGACAGCGGTAAGACACATACAGGAAGCAGTACGAACCAAATCCCTCCAAGAAACTTGGGAGATCCATTGAAATCTTGTTGCACCTTATTGCACTGGCCTTTGCAGCTAGTCTACGCGCAGGCCTTTCATAAATTCAGTGATCTAGTAGCAACACTGGCCATCCGATTGACCTCTTCAGATGATCAAGTTTGCACGCTCGACCATGATCAATGCCATTGATGCATTCCACCACCAACTGCAGCCGAGTTTTCATTTTCATCGCGCAAGTTGCTGAATCTCTTTGTTCACTGATGTGGCGATGTGCGTTCATTTGCTTTGTGCAAGCTGATGGAGTCTCCTCCACTCTGCTCTTAGGCAGTCAAAGTCCTTTAACTTTCAAACGGGATAGACCTAAAGTCCTTCTGAAGCAAGCCGACTATTGAAAGACCTGACATAAAGAAATAGAGACGATAAGTTGAGAGTGCTTTGGAGGTCCGTTCAGACCAAGGATAGGCGGACTTCACCTCCAAAAAAGTGACTATGAATGACTATGATGTATGCTTTGCATCGCTCATAGCCAAGATCTGGAGCAACCCATTTCACACATACCATATTCGGACCTGGACACAGTAGCGGGGAACAGCCTTTCAGTCAGCAACAAACATTTCGTTATGCAATCGTTATGCCATCGTTATGCCATAGATGCTTGTCATTTTGTGTACGCTCAACAAAAGAAGCCAGCACACACAGAGGATGCCCAAGGCTAAGGCTCTTTGGGTCATGATGGGATACTCCCCTGTCCAAAACAAAGCTGCTGTTCGAAATGAGTCACGAACTTGGAACTAGTTTAGTATGACGTCTTGCTCTTTGATGCAAAACACTGCATGGCATAGTTGCATTCCAGTTGGGCTCAACACCATCGAAGAACGTCGTCTCGATGACTACGTTGCCAGACCTGACTTCGCCAATCTAGACCTATTTGTTGCACTAATAAGTACTAAGCGCAGCTAAGCACTGGATCTTCAAATATCTGAAGAGAGGACAGCAATTCGGCCGGCAGCATCTCTTCCTCTTCAGCTGCCTGAGAAGGCAAGCGACGCAGCCGGAAAGCGAAAAGGCGGGATTCAAAACACTGAACATTGAGAAAAGCTGGAAAAGCTGAAAAGCCTCGATAGTCTGCTGCCATGTGTTCGTCGAATTGGGTATGACGAAGCCAAAGTGGAAGTTCCATTCCTTGGGAAATGTGACTCCAAATCCTCTTTGTAAGTCTACATTTTTCCATAACAAGTTGCCTCCAAAGGTTCCCCTTTGAAAATCACCTGGAAGCCAGGCACGAACAGTGTTGGAAGCCAATGCAAAAATGTGCATTCTCTTCCAAAAACTGTAAAAGCGTGATCCAAGACCCAAACAGACTGTACCAGTCGGAGACTGGTCATCAGTTCCAGGGACGAAAAATTAAGTTCACGGGATACCTGACACTTTAACCGCAGAGAACTTCAAAGCGCAAGGCAGGACTTTGCACTCACTGATCTGGAAAGGATCAATCATGTCATACTGTGATTTCGGGTCTTTGTGTCAATGCAGCTTGCGCATGGTCCATCAACTTGGTACACAGCCTGTCTGCATCTCAAAATTTCGCTCGGAATCAGTGCCTGCAATGTGGCAACACGAAACACGAGAGATTCAGGGCACTGCGGGCACTGAACTTAGAATGAAAGCTTCAGAATTTAAGGCACCGATCTCTCCTCCATTTCATCTTGGCCACAGTCCCACTCGCCACTCTCCCACATAACTGCAGGCCAAACAATAACAAAACAAATTTCTCATTTGAATGAAAATCGGAAACAAGGCAAGTTTCAGAAAAAAAAATACACCACACCACGCCTTGCCCAGTGGTTGCATCACGCATGTTCATCCAGTTAATGCGAAAGCCCTATCGAAGAATTTTTGATCAAAACTCTCAGTCATGTTTTGAAAGATGCAACAAATGGCGGTACCAAGAGATCAAAGCAATCCGTCAAAGTCGCTCAAAGCAGCCTCCCGAATTGCAAGAACATGAGCACCTCACTGTCATTCCCAATCCATCCATTTCAAAACACAACATACAAAATGCATCAAAATACAATGTCGTTCTGTCTCTGTCTGGCATTCTGCTTGGTCTTGCACCATCATCCATGGTTTCCAACCAACTATGTCTGTGCCAAGCTGCGGCACTGTTCCAGGACTTTGACTTTGCAAAAAGAGCTCCGCTTTGACATGTTTTAGACCTAAAAAATGTTTTCAAACCATTTTGTCTGCAAAGTAATATTTATGAATATTTTGGGCCAGAACTGATC
Organism: Breviolum minutum Mf 1.05b.01; assembly: GCA_000507305.1. Taxonomy (NCBI): domain Eukaryota; class Dinophyceae; order Suessiales; family Symbiodiniaceae; genus Breviolum; species Breviolum minutum. The sequence continues at coordinate 68,181 of DF241520.1, forward strand.
ATCTAGAACAACAGTAAATATACAAAGAAAACAGAAGAAAACCGCAAAGTCATTCCAACAAGACTCAACATTAAAAACAATTTCGAAGTGTACTAAATGCTGCCGCTCTCTCCGCTTCGAACATGTGTGGACAGACCTGCTCCGAATCATAATCAATTAAATTTTCTGAAATTAGGGAAAAAACAAGGAGAGAAGGAGGAAAGGAAAGAAGCAGAGAAGAAGAGAAAGAAACAGTGGTTGACAAATGTGACACTGAAAGATGTTGAAAGTATACGAACCATTTCTAAACGTGCAAAGTGACATGGTTTGCTAGTGCGATTGTCCCCCAAACTTTGGCTCAAGCTCGTTGGACTGACAGATTTCGGTCTGGCTGATGGACAGACCACTTTGTGCATCTTTTTTTGCGTTGACCGAACTCTTGTCTTGATCACGACTCATGACGTTGCGAGTTTTGATGGTCACGCCAGTCGAAAGACTGACAGACCAAGAACATCAACTTGCATGTCATTTCCATTTCCATTTCCATTGAGTTCTGGAACGTTTTCAAGTCAAACCCGAAATGGAACTGAGCACCCCCAACAATATCAACCAATGGTTGGGTTTTGGTTTGGGTTGGTTTGGGGTGTATACACCTATACTTTTATCGCATGGTTTTGAATTTTCCAATCAAAACAAATACATGAAATGTGAAAATTTCTGGCATTTTTTTCCAAGAAAGAACGGTATTTGCCAACAAAATGAAATGTTTGAATCGAAAACATACAGTAAATACTGCATTTTATTCAAGAATAAAAACAACGAGTTTTTATAAAGGGCATATGCACGCGCTAGCTGGCAAATACGCGCTACAATCTTCATATCAACTGAAACTGAAAAATTGGGGAATAGCGTACAAACAACATGTGACAATGTGAACATGCTGAAAGTTGAGGCGTTCCTTTTTGTTGTTTTTTTGATTGAGTCCCGGGACGAACCAAATGTTTAGAGCTTTTCTGCAAACATGCAAATCACCGGAGATGACGATACCTTCCATTGATGACTTTGGATGGCATATCATACTAAGGTGCTCAGATGTTGCCCCAAGTTTCTGAAGGAGTATGTTGATATGGTTCGGTCCCCAAGTCAATGACAGATCGTGTGAAACAGCAAGTTGACCTCCATCCCATATTTTTCCACCGCCTTTTCTGTGTGATGACGAGATGTCAAATCCGAAGGGCTCGAGAAAAACCAAACTCTTCGAAACCATCCCATCGTCGGCCACAGCATTTCCAAATCGCCAACCGCCACGGTTCCAAATCGCCAATCGCGACAGGGTTTCCATGGTGATGGATGGCCTCTTGGCCTTCAAAGCTAATATGTGCACCTTCATTGTCAATCCAGTAGAGTATGCTTCGCCCGGATATTTCTTCTTGGGGGCCCATAAGCCCATAGTTACTAGAGTTCAATCTGCGAAACGACCTGCTGCCACTACAAAATGTCCAAGATTACGGTCAAAATTGGAATTAAGTGACATCTATGATATCTCTGCAATGCAGCTGGAACCAGTATGTGGTTCACTTTAATTATTTCTATGGAGCAGTGCGGGCAAACACAAACAACAACCATTCACCTCAGACAGAGTCATATCAGAAGTTTCACGCATATACATGAACATATACATTTACATATACAAATACATATACATATACATATGCATTTACATATACATATACATATATATAAATACATATACATATACATATACATATACATATACATATACATATACATATATACATATACATATATACATATACATATACATATACATATACATATACATATACATATACATATACATATACATATACATATACATATACATATACATATACATATACATATACATGTACAAATACATATTCAAATACATATACAAATACATATACAAATACATATACATACGCGTGATTGTATCCGTTCGCTGGTGGCCACAATGGGGTGGTGTGGGGTGGGGTGGGGTGGGGTGGGGATGATGACGTTCCTTGCACATGTACACATCTTTCATGCTACGTTTGTGTGTCTGCTACGGAAATCATGGTGGGGTGTGTTGGGGTGGGGTGGGGTCAAGTTTCTTCATATCGAACGTAAAATAACAAGTCTCGTTCATTCCCACCTCAGAGGACAACTCCTCAATCGAGTTACCTTCACGCAAATACAGGCCGAGGGCGGCAACCAGCGCAGATAGGCCAGGGTCAAGCATTGGAGCAATCTTAAGATAACGTAACATATAAGGGAGAATCTCCGCAGCAATCCAATGCCTTTTTAAGATAAAACCAACAGCGGTCTGTCTTAAACGGTTGAGCTCCTGGCTGTTGAGTCCGAAAAAGGACATTGTATAAGGCATAACACTAAGGATAAAAGTGTTGAATCCAATGCATCGAGAAACGATAGAGAGTGTTGGTTGCTGAAAGGCTTTCAGTCTGTCATGAAGTTTCTTAAAGGGAGTAGCAACAAAATCCTCAATTCCACTCGAGATTTGGCAGCTCTGATAGCAGCCTTGAGTGTCAAATACCCATCTTCCAACTAGTGCTAGCCCAAGGGCAGGTGCTTTGCCAGCAATGGATTGTAATCCAAACCCAGATTTCTCAACAACAGCAATGCCATGGGGCCTCAACTTGAAATTTGATAACACATGAGATTTTGATTTGCAACTGCACTTTCCATTTGCAAAAGCACCAATCCTATGTAAATCAATTCCAAGCAGAATGTCCTGTGCCTGGTCATAGCTAAGGACACAAATGATAGAGGATCCCTGCTCAAAGGCGTCAGGAGAATTGTCCTCATTGGGATAGGTCCCAACCCTCATGATTGCAATGTTGTACCCAAGCTTGCAAAGGCGTTGCAAAACGTTCGAGGCAGTTGATTGCGGAAATGCCCCCGCCAGGGACGGCCAGTGAGCATGAGAGAATTCTCTTGAACAACATCGAGGAGGAAATTTGTTGTGTGTAGTGACTGTAGTGATGCATCCCCGAAAACACGTATGCTGATCCATTATGAAACCTGCCGAGGCAAGGTCCGAATAACAGTCAGCAGCTGCTATCACCCAGTCGGGGTTCTGAGCATTCCCGATGATGGTAGTGTCATCAACGTACCCTTGCGCAGAAATGACACCAGGAATACGGTTAAGATAAACAAACAAGGGGCTCGTCTGTCGAAAAGTATGAATTTGGTGTAAGCCACCAGCCACCGAGGAGCTTGACGTATTCTAAGCAGCTCAAGTATCCAAAAAGGGTTCACCCGCTCAAAGGCTTTGGAGAGATCAGCTAACAGCGCACAGGCAGGGTTGGTGCCATCGAGGATATTCTGAATGGCAGTAACTGCCTTTTGAGGTTCTTTAAAGCACGACATGACAGCTTGTGACGGATGTAGCAGATGCGACGTAAGAGACATCACATGCGACGCAATAGCACCATCTATCAATCTGTCAATGGTGTATTCCAAGTGGACGGAAGTGGTCTGCCGTGGGGCCGCTTTTAGCCTTTGGAATCCAAACTCCTACCTGCATTGGTGGAAGCGCAGTACCATTGACAATATCGAAGAAGTAGCTGAGTAGGGTATCTACCATCACATCAGGCAAAAGCCTCCAAGCCGAGTATGGGATGCCATCAGGCCCAGGCGCAGAGTCTTTCGTGTGCAAAAGTGTTGAATAAAAAACATTGCTGGGTGGAATGGAGATATCAGGCCAAGGATCACATTCATTGTACACAGAAAGTACAGGGTCCCACGCTTGATCAGCACAAGGAGGTGATTCAAACCAAAATTCCCTCGTGGCAAGCATAGCAAGGTCAAGATCCTTGTCAGTGGTACATTGGTCCCCAGCTTTCGTGAGAATTGGCCCGTGGTAAATGTTGACCTTTGGACAAATGTTACGCATCCTTTCCCAGAAAGCAACCATATTGCCAAGACCCCTAGCCTGAGTATTGGCTTCAGCGTTAGAGACAAAAGGGATGCCTTCAATGCACGTTTCAACGACTTCAAGCATTTGATGAATGAGTAACGTAGAGATGGCATAGCAGCCATTGGTAACAAGCAGGTTGCTAGTATCCGAGAGAATGGCCTTACGCAAGGCAATAATAAGGTCATCAATAATTACAGTAGGTACGTTAACCCATTGTGCACTATCTCGAACATACTTCCTTGCGCGTACATATGGTCTTATTTCAGGATGGAGCTTTGGCGGGGGTTGGGTGCGCCACCAAGTCCAGAAACAGCTAGCAATAGTAAGATAGGAGCCAAAGTATTCAGGACACTTATGATCAGGAGAAACAGCAGCATCATAAAAACTGGTCCTTTGATCATCCTCGTAAGAAGAACAGCCTTCAGCGAGGTGGCCATTCTGCCTTTCGAACCACTGATTAGTAGGGATACAACCTATCATGCTCCCGATGCAAAAGCCTGACCAACTCCTGTAGGGCGGACGTGGATTTAACTGGAGTACCGTCCTTTCCAGGAATGAAACACCACTGGGAATAGTGAGATGCTTGGGATGCCTGGGATTGGAAAGTACAGAAGGCCTGACGTTGAGCTTCATCTTAAGGATCTCGTGACCATGTGACGGTATTGTATGTAATCTGGGGTGTAGCTTTGCAGCAGCCATNATAGCTATCCGGGATGAGGCATCTATCAAGAGTAGATGCACCGCCTTGATGGAAGTATGTTGGTAGCGTAGGGTCGACATCATGGCAACCAAAGGCAAGTAGGAAGCGATTCCACAAGTCCGGGAATTGGTGGTCAACATTGTTGAAGTCTCCCGCAATGAAAACATGACTGCTCTGCTTGACAACATGCCTCCATGATTGTAAGATCTGCTCAAGGTTCTGCTTGCGTTCATTTGGTCTAAGGTAGATAGACAGGATATAGAACTGAAAAGAGCGATCTTTAACCAAGATAGCAACAGCCCGACCTTTAACAAGCTCAATCTCTTGCTGAACCACCCAACCTGCAAGGAGCAGTATTGCCACCCCACCAGTGAGTTCGCCCTTTTCATCAGGGGTAGCGTTAGAACTGGAGATTTGAACACCTGGAATATTCTGATGGATGGCTTCTTCCTGTGTTCCATAAGCACACCGGACCAGTTTGTAACAATTTCCTCACTCTACGTAGCTTGTACTCCGGCAGGGTAATACATTTCCAACTGTTGAGGTTCCACGAAAACAGCTGACCTAACCTGGTGGGCACATTCAAATTGTGAGTGAGCCGGTAGTTGAGAAAAGAGTCACCTATTGGAGTGGCAGCAGGACGTCGATAGAGAAGGGAGGGGTTCTGCAGGAGACCATCAAGGTCATTACTCCGAACTGCAAGTTCGTGCGCAATAATGTCAGTTGAAACATCCCGGTAGGAAAGTAAGATCACGCACCCTTGATAAATGCGGGGGACACTTAAAGGAAAACTTGCGGAAAAAGGAATCTTTGATGGTACAAGCAAATAATTTCTTAAACAAGTTGATGGTCAATGCTGGGCAATGCCTTAACGTCTCCATCTATTCAAGGCTCCTTTTTCGGAGCCATTGCTCAATGTCTTGCGTTGGACCACCAGCTTGTAAGAAGAAATGCTTGTACATGTCATCAGGGAGTCTGTCGTTGTTATTCGTTTAGCGTACACGGCAAAACAACCTGTAGACAAATTCAATATCGCAGAACTAAATTTTCCGCGAGTAAAGGAAACGCATATATACACACAGATATAGTGTATATAGTATGCATATATATATATATATACAGATTTGCCCATAAAGGGTTACGGCAACGCAAGCAAGTCACAACATCACTGAAATGAAATCACGCTCAAACCTTTTTCCTTTTGAGAAGTGACATGGGCATTCACGAAGCTGGTTTCCAAATCCGGCAAATGTACAAACTTTGGACCAGCTTAGGTCATGGAGACAAAACAAAAAGGATCTCCTGTTTTTTTTCCTGCAATGCCGGACTAGTACAAGACATGGTCGGTCAACTACTGGAAATTGTAAAGACTGTTTTCGAAAATCTCCCTGGAAGCAAAACCCAAAACAAAAACAACACCCACACAACAAAACAAACAACAAAACAACCCAAAAAACCAACACCCACCCCAAAGCCAAGCGACAGCCAGGCAACATGACCAGGGAGATTTGTAAACTAGGTGAAACAAGGTGAAACAAAAGTGCCCCTCTCAGCCCCTCAAATGTTCTCTTCCGCCATGTAGTAATTCGCCATGTTGTCCGTGTTCAGATGTCCTCCATGTCAATATCTGCACCTGGGTACTCAGGTGAGTCTCGAACGTCTGGCAGACGTCGACGCTTGAGTTGGTACGTACCCTCTCTAGTCTGCCACCTCTTTGCGCAATTCTCCATGAATGCATCAACTTCTGACTGTGCAACTGCTTCCTTGTCAGATAGTGCCTTCAACAACTTCTTGATGTCATAGATGAACGGTTCACTGTGAGTTTTGTAGCGTGCCATCCAATCTTTACATGTCTTCCACCATGTGTGGACCTCTTTGAGTCCAGCCCCACGATACTTCTTTTCATCATAAGGGTCTGTGCGGTTGCGTCTGGCAACCCTGTCAAAGAGCAGCGCATCCAAGTCTTCTTTGGATTTCCCAGTGGGTGCTTTGACGTACATCCGGTCCACTAGCACCCCCCACTTTAAATTGACCACCATCCACAAATGCTGGGCCTGCAGCCTTCGCCGTTCTTTGCTGAAAACCTGTGCTGAGATTTCCTCCGTAAGAGTACCCCGCGTTGTGAAGGTAGGCCACAAGTTCTTCTGGGATAACATGAAGTTGAGCCAGTCATCCGCATCTTGGCGGCCTGGCAGCATGACGCTCACTGTGAGCCGTTCTCCACGTGCGCCTTGCCAAGCAGCAGAACATTTCTGCGAAAACACATCACAGAGAATGCCCTCCTGTAACACTCCATAGCTATCCCATAGAGCTTTATCATCCAGCTCCAGCCAGAAGACTCGACTGCTCACATTGAGCACTGGCACCACTGCAGCACCTGGCAATGACCATTGCCTGATCTTGTACTTCACTTCAGTGCTGTCAATGTCCTCCATTGGCTCACTGGAGCCAGTAGCGCCCTGACTATGTTGGTTCCAAGGAGATGCTTGGGGAGCTGTATGGGGAGGCCCTGAGACGGGCCGACCCTCCTGTGTGTAGGTGGACTCCCACGCAGGGGGAGACCAACTAAAAAGCCTCTCAGCAACCATCGGCGCCCAGCAGGCTGGAAACCAGACATAAAGCGTGCTCATGAGGCTACATGACCCTAACCATTGGGGAAACCCTCCACGATCATTCGGGTGAGGCGTACCGGCATGGTACTTCCTCTTTCCTTTCTCCTCCTTGTTCTCTTTACATATGACCTTGACCAACCCCGTGCAGCCACGAGCCCTTTCAGACGAGGGACTCGGCCGGATGCGTCGTGCACTGTTCAGGAATTCCCGATACAGCGGCAAAAGCCAGAACTTCGGTGTCAGAAGCAGTTGGGTGTCTTTATCAAAAAGGATCTTAGAGTCATGGCCCAGAATACTTCGCATGAGCCACGCAATAGTGTCTGCAAGGTACTCAGCCAAGATCCAAGTGAGATGCGTGGGCCGTCTGTAGGACCCTTCTCTGGATACCGATTGGTAGCCAGGATTTGAAAGCAATACCCTTCTAAGAGCCGATCAATTTGCTTGCTAAGGCCTTCAAGTGGAATATTTGCCAGGTCCTGAAACGCCTCATAGGCAGTGTCAAACCTATCCTGGTCAGAGGCAATTGATGAGGCCTCCATATCCGTACACTCTGAGTCCGTGGATGAGTTGTCTGACACTCCTGACCACCCACTTTCAACATCAGAGCCTACCTCAGATACACTCTCCTCTCTCGCAACCATGTCCTGATCGACTTCACGCTTAGCAGTTGATGCTTTCCTTTCAGCCGGAATACGCCGGGGCGTAAGCAAGAAAGTGTTCTCATGCATATTCTCCAGATAGGCATCCTTTGATACACGGCAGGAAGGGATGCCCAGAGCTTGGATTGCAGCTGCCCCCCAGGGCCTTTGTTGTCCAACCGCACCCAATCACCTTTCCAGGCATCAATGCACCAGAAGGATTGTTCTGCAGTCCGTGCCGGCCAAAGGATGTAGCACGGAAGGTCACTTCCTTCCATTGCGTAACCAAAGACATATCGAAGTTGGTAGGCCTCTTGGTTCTGTTTCCACTGGATCGGGAGAGTATGCAGGCACTCTTCTGCACACCTGTCGACTTGAAGATCTACGAGCAACCTCCAAACCCTGTCAGCCATTCGCCTGCGTCTGTGCAGGTCCACTACAACAAGGTGTAGCCTTCGCACCTTTGGGGCACTGTCCTCCTCAGTAATGTAGGCTTCTACCAGAGCAAGAGGCGGATAAACTCCATTAACTCTTGTGCAGGAGAACCGCAAGCTTTGCAGAAAGGCCGAGTCATCAGGTGACTCCAGGAGATCTTCATCCTTGAGACGGATGAGGAATACAGGGTCGTCCTGGTCATCAAGCCCACTGAAACTGGCACCATATTTCAAGCAACGCGGCT